>PVKA01013017.1:0-56132 GCA_004027165.1 Ctenomys sociabilis | reverse complement strand
TCTTTTTGAGACAGGGTCTCGCTATGCAGTTCAGGCTGGCTTTAAGCTCACTTTGTAGCTCAGGCTGGTCTCGAACTCACAACAATCCTCCTGCCTCAGCCTCCCGAGTGCTGGGATTACGGGCATGCCCCACCATGCCCGGCATGCGCAGAGGTTTCTAAGAAGATGACGTTAGAGTCGAGAGAGCGAGGGCTGCGCTTGTGTGCCCCCTGGAGTGGCAGGAGGGAATTGCGTGGTACAGCGATATCTTTTGTACTCGGTGCTGACTGGCGGCCAGATGCCCTCTACCTACCAAGAGCACTGAGAACTGAGCAAGCTCTTCAGCCTGCAAAGAGTGTCACAAGGCAGCTGATACTATGAGTTCTAGCTTGCACAGCGGGTGCCAAACAAACGAACATCAGGGGCCAAGGCTTTGTGTCAAAATGCGTCAAGTACCAAATTCCACGTGTTTCAAAGAGGCTGAGTCCCAAGGTGCAGCTGTCCTGCCCAGGGTGGGATGTGGCCCTCTGTCCAGGCTGTCTACAGCATGTCCACCTCCTGTCTGTTAGCCTCACAGCTGTCATTTTGGTGTCAGGCCACCTGTCGTGGTGTCACGGTACTTATGGGCACGGTACCTTATGCTCTGAGCCAGGACCTCAAAGCGCAAAGGCGGTGGTGATGCCGACAGGGCAGATGCCAAAAGAGGGGGCACAAAGCGCTCCTGGAACTGAAAAGGGGCGGGTCTGTGACTCAACGAGGAGGAGAAAGAACACTGCGCTGCAGATTTGTGGGGAGAATAAAGCTATTCCTTTTTTTTTTGTTTTTTTTTTTTTGTTTGTTTCTTTTTTGGTGCTGGTGATGAGCTCAAGGCCTCCTGAAGGCTGAGCAGTGACCACCCCTGAGCTATGCCCCCAGCCTGTGATGAATAATTTAATTCCAGCTGAGTTTATTTCCCCCACAGGATCAAGTTCAAAGAATATGGAAAAAGATGTGGCTAAAATATTTGGTAAGTAACCACCTCCTGTAAAACTGTTAGGTCAGGGGTCTCCAGCTGAGGGTCACAGACCTGGTCCCAGGGCTGTTAGGGGGCAGGCGGGGTGGCAGGTGCACGGTGGGGAGCAGCGGAAGCTCCTCTGTGTTTCCAGCCACCGCTATCTCTGGCTGCCCTGCCTTGGTCCGATCACCTCAGCTTTAGATTCTCACAGAAGTGCCCACCCTCCTGTGAGCTGCACTGGAAGGACCCAGGGCGCGTGCTCCTTAGGAGAGTCTAACCCTGACCCTGGTCCCCCCAGCCCACCCTAGCCCACAGAAAAACTATCTTCCAGGAAAGTGGCTCCTGGTGGCAAAAATGTTGGGGACTGTGGCATTAAGGTGTATCTAAAGAGCCACGCACTTCTTCTTGGTGGTCTCCCAGGACCCCTGTTCCCCCTGCTGAAGGGGGTGATGACTACTTTGTTTTGAGGTTAGGATCAGCTCCTCTAAGTGTCATGGCTCCAAGATATTAGGCCAAATAAAAGTTAAACATGTGGGACCCTGTTGTTCAAAAGCAGTGGGGTGGCAGAGGCAGGGCCACCACTGGGAGGCACACTCATCTCATAGAGCTGCGGCTATAACTTCTGCCTGAAGAATCTGCAAGGCCCAAGGCTGAGCTGGACCTCTCCCCACTGCTGTCGGCCTAAACCCAGCCTGAGAATTACTGGAGAGGTTGCTAAAAGAGTCACTCCCCACCCTGAACTCCGTGTGGCTTCAAACTTGCAGCGATCTTCCTGCCTCAGCCTCTCCAACATGAGGGATTACAGGTGTGCGCCACCTAGCCTAGCTGCATCAGCTTTTTCCAATGATCTTTTTCTCTTGTGTATTTCGTACGGGGTCTCACTACACAGCTTGGCCTCATAGTGGTCCTCCTTTTTCAGTTTCCCCAGTACTGGGATTACAGGCGTGCGCCACCATGCCCAGGCTTTGTGGCTGGCTTGGCACGCCTGGGGTGCGGCCGTCATGGCATGTGGCACTGGGGATGGAACCCAAGTCCTTGCCCTTGCCTGGACAGGAGCTTAGAACATTGAGCTATCTCAGTGACCCTGTATCACTTTTTTAAAAGCTGCAGACCTCAGGACATGACCACCCCCCATTAGAGAAGGATTTCCCCCTTTTAGGGGTGACTCCAGGATGGGCTCATTGGTCTATTTCAAGGTTTAAGAAAACTAGCAACATGGACTAGCTGACTGGGGTTATTCTTATAAGAAAGGCAGTGATGAAATGCTTTTGCGTTTTTGTTGGGACTCTGTTAAATGCTTTCAGACATGGTTCTTTTCAATTTCATGAAAGACCTGAGTTAAATAGCTTCCCCATCCTGCTGGTGAGGGAACCAAAGACTGAGGAGATAAAATTAGTTGCCTGAGGTCATGTCAAGTAAACAAATCAGGATCTGGGTGTAGGACTCTTGGTGACAAAATCATAATTATCATTTGAAAGCTTTCCAGGAGAGGCAGGAAGCTCTTAAAGGAAGAAGGGATGTTTTCAGCTTTATACCTTTGGTGGGCAGTGTTAACTGGACAGGACACGGGTGTGCTCCTGGCACTCCAGCAATGACTTGGGACTCTGCAGTCCCCCTTCCTGAGACAAGGCGCACAGAGCAGTGTCCATAGCCCGAGTCTGAGTCAGTGGCTCACTGTGGGCATGGACCTCTGCGGGCGCTCCCAGAGCAGGCCTCAGAGCCCACTGCTGTGGTAACGCACCTCTGTCTGCTTCCCTCAGATGACATTCTGCAGCAGGTGTCTCCTGAGGAGCTGCATGTTGAAGCTATGAGGAAAGCAAGTAGGACAGCGGGGCCCATGACAAGGGCAGACCTGGATGAAAGCAAGTATATGTCATAGCCGCCCTGCTGCACACGCTTCCTTGGGGCTGGGGCTTGGGGTACACTGGTGGACTAGGCTACCACTTAGCATTGTGGGAACCAGCTGCTACCGGGGCAGAGCCCACCTGAGATGTGAGCCTCTGGGAGAACTGTGGGAAATCCTCCCCTACAGGGGCTTGGAGTGGGTGGGTCTGAGGTCTATAGCGTGAGTGTGACTGTATTGGGGTGATTCCTTCTGTGCAGTGTCAGGGAGGCTCTGCCACTTGGGATGGTGTTCAGAGAATAGGAACCTAATTTGCATGTGAGGCTCTTATCCCTTGTAAAATGAGCTATGAGTAATCATTTAGTTTTCCCTGGTGTGGTATCACTCACTGCCTGGGAGAGCAGAGCGTTCCATCACTTCCCCATCACGCACATTCCTACCTCAGCCTTTGTAAAATATCTTCACCAATAACAGAGCTTATTTCTGTTAATACTGACCTCAGATGCCAAAGGTAAGAGGTTACAGCTGCCACGTATGTCCAAAACACACACACACACACACACACACACACACACACACACACACACATGCACACACACCCCCTAAGTCACAAAAATAATGGAGAAACCCTTTGCATTAAGAAGGAAATTAGCAGGGCACAGTGTCGCATGCCTATAATTTCAGTACTTGGGAGGCTAAGGCAGGAGGATTGCTGCAAGTTCAAGGCTAGCCTGGGCTACACAGTGAGATCAAGGACTGCCTAAACTACATAAAACAAAACAAGCAAATGAACAAAAAACTGGGCCAGGGAGATAGCTCAGTAGAGTAAGCGCTTCCCTGACAAGCACAAGGGCCTGAGTTCAATCCCTGGTTCCACCAAAAAAAAAAAAAAAAAAAGAAAAAATTAAAAATGAGTAATTAGCATGGTACGTATCAGTAAAGCAATCTAATAACTATAGACCCCTCCAATGCATTTCTTATGCCAGTTACTTAATGTAAAAATGTGTTTTACTACATAATCTTGATGGGTTGTCCTGTACCATGTTCATTACACTCCCTTGGTCAGCACAGATCCTCAACACAGTTTTAGTGAAGTGCTTGGAGGATAAGGGGTATCTGTCCCTAATAATGCCTCATTATCAGAACCACGCATTTGTCATTTATTGGATGGGAACTTGGCATGTTGTGCACACAGCCCGCAGGCGTTTCCTCCAGTGTTCCCGTAGAGTCAAAGCTTGCCATGTGTATTGCCTTATTGGGAATCCTGGCAAAAATGAGCTTTGCTGTTGGTTTTGTGCTGGAACTTCAGGTGACTGAAGATGCTTCATGAATGCTCTGTGCCACCCCAAATGCAGGCCACCTGCCTCACAGCAGAGAGTGACTTTGTTTGATTATTATTATCTTAACAATATTTATTTATTTATAAATAATATAAATATGCAGCTGGGACTCATAGTGACCCTCCTGTCTCAGCTTCCCCAGCGCTGGGATTACAGGCATGTGGCCCAAGTCCGGTGGCCAGCTGACTGAAGGCCAGCATGGCATACAGTACTGGGCATGGGACCTGGGTTCTAGTGCTTTCCACACAGGCACTTAGACTGGTGAGCTAAGTCCTCCACCCCCAGAGAGCGACTTTAAAGAGAATGAGTATAGATGCAGTGGAAAAATTAATCACAACTGAAACTTATTTTACCACAGGTCACTTCCAGCAAAATGGCTTGCGCAATTCTGAATCTGCATCAAGTCCAACTAAGCAAGATGAGCACTTAAAAAAGATATTGGGTAAGTAGGATCCCTGTGTGAAACCTTTTGTTGGATTTACAGAGTCACATACTTGTCCTTGGTTGTCTCCAAGGTAACCTGTGGCTACAATCCATTCCTCTAAGGGTCAGAGTCCTGAGAAATTAAGCAAATCGTGGAAAACAAACACTTGCAAAAGATTCTGGTTCTCCAAAAAGGGGATCAGGTAGCGGTACCAGGTTGTCCACCTGCAAGTGTGAGATTCTCCCATGGAAAGGCCCATCTTGTCCTGTGTGGATGCAGCATCTGACTGGGATATGGGGAGACCGTGGTGCTGGGGGTTTTCAAAGGCTTCTAGTGCTTCTCAGATAGGTCTCACTGGTCCACCTCAAGAATCTCATTTACTGTTTAAGAAAAACTAAGGTCTAGATAGAAGATGTGGTAGGAAGCAGTAATTGAGCTAGTTAGACTTGTCTGACCAGTAGCTATTTTGGAACACCGGGGTCTCGTCAAGTCGTCAAGCGCTCAGAGTCCCAGGATGACCTGGATGAGGAGGCTGCTAGCGCTGGTGAACTGTCACCAGCATGTCACATCGGAGCTGCTGGTCGCTGTCTTCAAGCCTGGTGGCAGGCAGCCGCGTGGGTAGCAGCTCACGTGCCTGGCGAGGCTTGCTAGTGCCAGCATAGGCAACAGGAACCGTGTCCTCTAAAACCTAGGCTGGGTGTTTGCTGATCCCTGCTCTAAGTGCCTGCAGGGCTGACACTTAGTCTGGCTGTTGTTTAGAGCTCCACAGATTAAAGAGGCTTTCAAGTAACTATACTGAGAGAATCCCTCCCCCTGCCTTGGGAGAGGCGGAACCTTTGTCAGGTGCTGCTTGATTTCAAAGATAACAAACCAAAAAAAAAAAAAAAAATCTACATACAGGAAAGAATGTACACTTTGTGACAGTAGCTTGGAGAAATCATAGATAGTTGTATCCATTAATAAGCATAAAAAGCAATTCCTGAACAGTGAAAGGATTATATTTTATGAATTATCAAAACTTAATACCAGAACCTCCACCTTAAACAAAAGTGAAAAAAGCATGTAAAGAAATAGAAAAAAGAAAAGCCAGGCGTGGTGGTGCATGCCTGTAATCCCAGCACTCGGGAGGCTGAGGCAGGAGGATTGTTGTGAGTTCGAGACCAGCCTGAGCTACAAAGTGAGCTTAAGGCCAGCCTGAACTGCACCGTGAGACCCTGTCTCAAAAAGACAAAAAAAAAAAAAAAAAAAAAAAAAAAAAAAAAAAAAAAAAAAAAAAAAAAAAAAAAAAAAAAAGAAAAAAGGAATTTGACAGACCCCATCCCAAGTGCTGGAATTATTAGTCCACTTCAGAGCCTGGGCATTGTAATAATAATAATAATAATAATAATAATAATAATAATAATAATAATAATTGTATTTCAGGACAGGGTCTACAGGGTCTCACGGTGTAGATCAGACTCATAGTGATTCTCCTGTTTACAGCCTCCCAAATGCTGGGATTGCAGGCGCACCCCATCACGCCCAATCTCAATCACCATCTCAGGGTGCCCTCGGGGCCAGACTGGCAAGGCAGGCCCAGGGATCAAACTCCCAGCCCCTGCGTCTGCCTAAGCAGGCACTTTAATCTGCTGAGCTATTTGGCCGGCCCCTGTAGCTATTCATGAACATGTTATACCAGCTGTTTTCAGTATGTTTTATGAGCTAAAGGTAACTCCTTTGGTAGTTTCCAAATGAGTTAATGAAATCAGGTGAACAATATATGGAGAAAATGAGAACATCACTAAGAAGGTGGAGACTATACCGAGGAACCTCAGGGAAGTTCTGGGGCTGAAAAGCTCAAGAGCCGGAGTGAAAAGCACACTGGAGGGCTCAACCGCAGATTAAACGGGAGGAAGAAAGGGTCAGCAAGTGAGTATCAGTCAGGGAAATTGTCCTGCCTGTGAAGCAGAAAGAGAGTAAACCCCATGTGAGGGACAACAGGATACAAGGCATGGGAATCTCAGAAGAGGAGGAGGAGAAAGAGGGCGCCAAAGTGCGCGGGAGGCCCTGAGCCTCCCCAATCTGGTGAAAGACGGAACAGGCATCCAACAAGCCCACCAGATGCCAAGCCAGATGCACGGAAAGAGATGCTGAAACTCGTGACAATCTAGTTGTCAAAACCCAGATGAAGAGAAAAGATTGCAAGCAGCAAAAGAGAAGTGACGCACCATGTTCGGGGATCTGAGTGAGCTCCACGGCTCATTTCTAAAATCTTATGGAACACTGAAGGCAATAGGACGGCATTTTAAAAAATATTTAAATTATTTATTTGTTTGTTTGTTCCGAGACAGCCTTGCTATGTAGCACAGGCCGCTGTTGAACTCCTCCTGCTCCCGCCTCCTGACCGCTGGGATTCCAGGTCCCGCCACCATATCCAGTTTAGGATGTAATTTATAAGACCTTGAAGAAAATTATGTCAAGTAAGAATTCTAGGGCCAGGGAGATGGCTCAGTGGAATAAGCGTTTCCCTGGCAAGCGCAAGGGCCTGAGTTCAATCCCCGGTTCCGCAAAAAAAAAAAAAAAGTAAGAATTCTACATCTTATGTTGTGTCGGCCCGCCCGTGGGGTACGCTGAGACTGTGATTGAGACTGGGCATGGTGGTGCCCACCTGTAATCCCAGCGCTTGGGAGGTTGAAAACAGGAGAATCACTACAAGTCCAATCTGTGTAGTGAGACCCTGTAGACCCTGTACTAAATACCTTAAAATAAATTTTTTTTAAAAAAAGAATTGTGTCTTTTCAGGTATGGTGGTACATGCTATAATCCCAGCAATCATGAGATGGGGCAAGAGGATTGCCAGGAGTTGAAGGCCAGCCTGGGCTGCATAGTGAGACCCTGTCTCAAGCCTGCAGCCCCCAAAAATACCAAAAAATTTTGTATCTAACCAAAGTATCCTTTATGAGCAAAGGCTAGTCCTCACAAGAAATGTAAATATATACTACACACATGTATTATTATGTTAAAAAGAAAAGGTGAAATAAGATATTTCCAGATTAATAAAAGTTGCGAGATTTGTCCTACAAGAAATACTTTTAAAGGCCTTTTAGGCTGAAATAAAAAGACATTAGATTTCACTTTGGAGCCTTAAACAAGACAAAATAAAATTGGTAAAGATAACTGCACATGGAAACATAAAAGTATATATATGTATGTCTACAGGGTCTCACTATGTGTATCTGACTTATACTGAGGTGGGCATCACCGTGCTCCGTCTCTATTGCCACCTCAGTGTGCCCTGGGGACAGGGCTGGCATGACAGGACTCATATATTTTTTATTTGCTCTATAAGTTCTTTTTTCGTATACAATTTACAAATGAGCATGGAGTCTATAAAGATGTAATCAATCTGTGGCAACAGTAATACAAAAAGAGGGAAAAGAGATAGATATGAACAGAGTACGTTGGTATCATTTAAACCAGGTTGCTATAAATTTAAAATTGGTAAGGGGAGAGGCTGGGAGATAGCTCAGTAGAATAAGTGCTTCCCTGGCAAGTGCAAGGGCCTGAGTTCAATCCCCGGTTCAGAAAAAAAAAAAAAATTGGTAAGGGGGTTACAGGTGTGTGCCACGATGCCTGGTGTGGGTCATGGATTTTTAACAAGGATGCTAAGACTAGAAAGTGAAGAAGGCTCTTCTAGGGCAGACCAAATAGCTCAGTGGACAAAAGGGCCTACTTAGACAGGCACGGGGACTGGGGTTCAATCCCCACGCTGACCCCGCCCCTTGGGTGCCCTGAGACTGGGCATGGTGGTGTGCCCCTTTAATCCCAGTGCTTAGAAGGCTGAAAACATGAGAATCACTAGGAGTCTGATCTGTGTAGTGAGACTCTGTAGTTCCTGTACTAAAATACATGAAGAAGGAAGAGGAGGAGGAGGAAGAGGAAGAGGAAGAAGAGGAGGAAGGCTCCTCTAATGGTCTCTGGAAAGTTGGCTATTCTCATGTAAAATAATGAAGTTGGACCCTTAGCTTACATTATATACAAAAATTAAACCTCAGAGTGGTTCAGAGGTCTGAATTCCTGAGCTAAAGTCACTAGGAGTGCAGATGAAAATCTTCACTTCCTGCACTGGGACATCCTCTATCACCAAAGCATGGGGAACATGAGACAATCTTGCCATCCTGGATGTCACCAAAATGGAAAACTTTGCAGTTTTAAAGGCATTTCTGTCACAAAATGAGATAAATTGCAGGCCATACATCTGATGGGGGGGGGAATATCTGGAATACCTAGGGAATTCCTGTAACTCAACAGCAGCAAGGTGATTCAAACAAGGACCTGAATGGGATTATTTTTTAAAAATGGAAAAAGGTAAAAAAGCCAATAAAAATATGAAAGACTGCTGGACATCACCAGTCACCAGCAAAGTGTAAAACACTACTGATTCACACCCAGCAGAGTGGCCATTGCCAAAACAAGGGAAATAACAAGCGTTGGTGAGGGGCAGGGAAACTGGAACCCTTGGACATTCCTAGCGGGAGCAAGACGGGTGCAGCTGCTGGGAAAATGGTTCGAGAGCTCCTCGAGACGTAGACACAGAATTACCACGTGGCCCAGGAGTTGTACTTCTGGGTGCATCCCCACGAGAATTGAAAACAGGACGCAGGCAGCAGCTTATGCCCCGGTGTTCGCAGCAGTATTATTCACAGTAGGAAAGAGCAAGAGCAGCACGAGTCTACCAGGGAATGGAGATATAAACAGATGCGGAATATCAGTATGGAGTATTACTCACTCATGGGAAGAAATGAAATTCTAAGGCATGCTACAACCTGCGTCAGATGATGCAGGAACAACGAACCATGGAGGAATTAAAAGTACTAATCTCATATGAAGCTATTACCACATGAAATCAACAGATCCAGGGGGATCGGGATAAGACTAAAATAGCATTTACCAGGGGGTGGGGAGGAAGAAAGTTATGGCTTGGTGTACATCTTTGTTTAGTGCTATTATCAGAGAATAACACAGACTAGGTGATTTTTTTTGAGGCAGGTTCTCACTATGTAATGCAGATTGGCCTTGAACTAAGGCAACCCTCCTGCCTCAGCCTCCCACAGGCTGGGAACACAGGTGTGTACCACCACACCCTGCCAGACTAGGTGATTTATGTAACAGTGGAAGGTTCTTCGCTCGCCTTTCTGGAGGCTGGGAATTGCCAGGCCGACAGTGTGGCACCCCAGAGGGCTACTTGCTGCCTGAGTCTACGCAGGGGCCATAATCTCCCTTGTGAAACAGCACCTGGGGCCCTAATGCTTCCCACCAGACCCTGCCCTCAGGGCCACCCTGGAGACAAAGATGCCCACACAGGACCTCTGGGGACACATTAAAACCATAGCAACAGGGACAAGGTTCCTGAACGGGCGTTATGAATGGTGGCGCTGTCTGCACACATGGAGACTGTTTTCAGTGCCACTGAATGGTACAAATGAAAATAGTTAAAGTGGAGCTCTTCCTACAAGGCGTGGAAAATGCAAGTGACTTAAAAAGGAAAGCCTGCTGTGACATCTTGGGGGTCACCCCCAGCTCCCAGGTGGACCTCCACCTTGGGCACTGTTCCAGGTGCTGGGGGTTCCTGCTTCTCCACGTGGTATCCAGGACCCCAGTCAGGCTGCAGCAGCTGACTGGTGACTGGTGACCAGTGACCGATGGAGCGGCCTGCAACAGTGATGGGGTGAAGGCGCAGACACGGCCCGCACTTGCGGCCCATCTGCTGCATTTGCTGTATAGGGACCAGGAGATGCATCCTCTTCCTTTTGCTGACCCCAGGACCTCTCTGGGGTTCAGGAAGATGCTGTCCCCAAGGCCTGCTGACCTGCACAATGCCATGTGGACACTGCCCAGCCAGCCAGCCTCTCCCAGGGCTGAACCTGTGAGTCACCATATCCGTGCAGTCCTGGCCCTCTGCCCTCTGCGCCCAATGCTCCCTTCTAGTGCCGAGCGAGGGCGGCCCCACCCAAGGGCCGACTCTTGAGTCCAAACCTCCAGCAGAGCCCACAGCGATGGCCTTAGTGACAGCTGTGCTCCCCTCTCGGCAGGCAAAGCTAGAAAGGGAAGAGACCTACAAGCTATGAAAGGAAGAGAGGAGACCTCAAGGCACTTCAGAAACTACAACCCTCAACATTAGTAACAGTATTATAAAACAAAAGATCTTGGTGGCCTTTTAAAATGTTTTGCTTTATTTCTACCTTAACAGCCTTCACCCCGTTTTCATGGGTCATCTCGGGGAGCTCTTGTAAGTGGGTTGTAATGACAATAGGAACTGGAAAGAAGATTATGGCTTGAAAATGACACTTGGGGCAGGGTTATAGCCATATGTCCAAGCAGACGATGTTAGCTACAGTCATAATGATCCAGCAACGACTTGGGTCTCTGCAGTCGCGCAGAGCAGTGTCCATAGCCCGAGTCTGAGTCACTGGCTCACTGTGGGCACGGACCTCTGCGGGCGCTCCCAGAGCAGGCCTCAGAGCCCACTGCTGTGGTAACGCACCTCTGTCTGCTTCCCTCAGATGACATTCTGCAGCAGGTGTCTCCTGAGGAGCTGCATGTTGAAGCTATGAGGAAAGCAAGTAGGACAGCGGGGCCCATGACAAGGGCAGACCTGGATGAAAGCAAGTATATGTCATAGCCGCCCCGCTGCACACGCTTCCTTGGGGCTGGGGCTTGGGGTACACTGGTGGACTAGGCTACCACTTAGCATTGTGGGAACCAGCTGCTGCCGGGGCAGAGCCCACCTGAGATGTGAGCTTCTGGGAGAACTGTGGGAAATCCTCCCCTACAGGGGCTTGGAGTGGGTGGGTCTGAGGTCTATAGCGTGAGTGTGACTGTACTGGGGGTGATTCCTTCTGTGCAGTGTCAGGGAGGCTCTGCCACTCGGGATGGTGTTCAGAGAACAGGAACCCGATGTGCATGTGAGGCCCACTGCCCCTCGTGATATGAACCCCAAGAAACAGAACTTCCCAGCCAGTATGCTTTGGACTTCTGTGTACATGAAATGGCTTGAGAGGGCCCATGTGCTCTCTCAGTATCCCAGACAACAGAGGGTGAGACAAGAGCCCAAATAACATGTACTGGGCACACCAACGTCAGTGAAAGAAAAGAGCAACGTTCATATTGCTAAAAAAAAAAAGTTTCACTTTGGCAATTAAGAGATGGCTTTGATCAGAGGTAATGGGGATGGAATTATGTATCAGAAATCTTCCAGTAGTGACAAAATGCCCTGGGTGGCAGGGAAATGGACCCTGAGGTGGTATTTGGCCTGTAGATGTCTACTCCAGGTCCTGAGGGTCGTTTCTTCAAGTACCTGCCTGGGCTTCTCTGCAAGTGGCAGTCAGGTGACAGGTCTCTCCTCATTAAGTTTCAAACACACATTTCTTAGCTGGGCGTGGTGGCCCATACCTGTCATCCCAGCACCTGGGAGGTCGAGGCAGGAGGACTGCAGAGAGTTTGAAACCAGCCTTGAGCAATGAAGTGTGTTCCAGGCCAGCTTGGTCTACATAGTGAGGCCTTGTCTCAAAAAGCTAAAGCCAACAAACCAACCACATACACCTATACAGGTGCACAAGCACAGGTACACATACCACACACACACACATACACACACACACACACACACACATGCACACACTCTTCTTCATACATGTTGGGTTCTATATTAGAATTTTTGCTAGATGTTTTGGTGGTACAGTAAAGAGATAGGAAAAATAAAAGAAGCCTTTATTAACTTCAAAGACATGTTATTTTTGGTGATACCAGGGATTGAACTCAGGACCTAGTGCTTGCAAGACAAGCATTTATTCCACTAAGCTATCTCCCCAGCACCCCTCCTTTTATTTGGTACTGCAGGGGTCAAACTCAGGACCTTATACTCATGAGGCAGGCACTTACGTCACTGAGCTATCTCCCCAGCCTAACTCCAAAGACACGGAGAGACTCCTAGGGAAGACGGGGAGGGTCCTATGATCCGAGACGACAGGAGGACGAAGCTTTATGACTTTTGCTAGGGGTGGAGTTTGAGGGGCAGGTTTAGTGATACCTAACGAGCAGACTGGGGTCTCCTTGTGGTCCAGAAACAGTGAGAAGGAATTGTACCCAGGGCTGGGTTGGGGGAGAAAGGGGAGCTGGTCTCTGGGAAGACAAGCTGTTGTTTTAAAGGCTTCAGCCATATTAGATGGCCACCATAATAATTCAGCAATTCATACGAGGGCCGGAACCTATCAATTTCAATTTAGAAGTTTAAAATAAAAATTGTCAGAAGATGTATGTAAATGTGCACTGAGGAAAATCTTTTCTTTCATGAATTTCACCCAAGTAGCCAGTGCATCCGGGAGTTCCAAGAAATAAGAGGACGTTCTTGACAGAATGGACCAGCTTCTGGATGATGGTACATGCAAATGACACAGTTGGCCTTGGGCCGGGTACTCAGAGTCCTTTCTCCTGAGCTTATCATTAAATGTGAGGCTGAGCCAAGGCTCCAGCAGGGGGAGCTCAGACTCCTCAGTAGAGGAGCCTCGGTGGCCCGTCCCTGTTCACCATGCTTCTGGGACCGGAGTGAGGATCTGTTTCTGTAGGATGCGAAGCAGGGCACAGCGGGCCAGACTGGGCGGATGGATGCCGAGAAGGAGCTGGCAGAGTTGGCAGCAGCGGGCTCTTCCCAAAGCACCAGCAGGCAGCAGGATGCCCGGTCCTGGCCCCATCGGAGACTTCTTTGCATCCTCCTGAGCGGGAAGGGAAAGTGTCCCACGTCAAAGGGTGGGTCTTGCTGATCTATAAATGGAGAGGCTGACTGTTCCTAAAGACACGATGACAGGCTGGGTGGGCAGCTTGGGAGCAGCAGGGCTCTTGCCTAGCATGGTGGTGGCCCTGGATTCCATCCTCAGCCCAGCAGACAAAGCAAACCAAACCAACCAAGGAGGCTAGCAGCTACAGTTCCACCCAGCAGTTCTTCCTCTGAAAAAATTAAAGAAAGGGGGAAATAGAAGCTAAGTGTGTCATTGGCCAGGCTGGTGAGTGTATGAATGGGCACGGGGTTCCCATGCCTGCCCATGGGTAGAGGCTTCCAGATGGAAACGGCCAGTTAAATTCCTATTCTGGGACCCATCAAGAGTTTCTCAAAGTGAAGCCCAGGAATCTGCACATTTTTAACATTCCCCACCTTAACTGACCTTCAGCGATTTACGATTTACGACTGCATCATGCAGTGTTTACTAGAAGAACATAGCATAAGGGTTACGAATGTGTGAGAATCTCCAAGATTGGCTCCCCGGGGCCACCGCAGAGTGGATGAGGAAGCGTGCAGAGGGCGTCTGCCTGCCCCCAGCGGACTGAAGGATCCAGCCCAAGGCCTGGAGCTCGCTGCGGTGGCTGTGCCCGTCCGTGTCAGGAGGCTGCACCGGCAGGTGGAAGGACCTGCAATAGAAGCTGGAAGCCCGGAGATGAGGTCCCAGGTGGAGGCCGAGGCTGGAGCCCCTCAGAAGGCACGAGGATAGAGAGCTCTTCTGGTTCTAATCGCTGCCCAGGAAGTTTGTATTTGTAGTCCGATGGAAAAGTTACTGGAATTCCAGTGAGTTTATTCCAATCTACCACTTCCAGGGCTCCCCACGGTGAAAATAAAGAGACTAAGGCGTATTTGTAGCTATGGGGAGCCAAGGGGTCCTAAGTCCAGCCATGATGGTGGTTAATTGGGACCAAGGCCCTGACCCTGGATAGGACCCAGATTTTATTCACTCATGAAAAAGGTTGTGGCTTGCGGATGAGTGACTGCGAGAGCGGAGGGAAGCAGGTGCGTGCTGTGAGCGGGGCCAGGCAGGAGGCCCGAGATCACCTCTGCAGCGTGCAGAGAAGGCTGGGCAGACCATCAGTCTGCATGACACAACGGAGACAGTAGCTAATGGTTGGGCTCACTGCTTCAGCTCTGATGTGTGATCGTGGAGTCCCAGGAGGTCATAGCCTCTGTCTCTCACAGAGGGGAGCTCTGGCTCTTTATTCCACCTCCTCAGGTTCCCGCGAGGGCACAGTGGGGACCCAGGGAAACACTGGCTGCCATCTTCAAAGACCCTACATCACCACCTGGACTGGGCTAATATGTGGCTTATGGTCAATTGGAGGGATAAGGAAATGTCCAAGCCAGCTCTGTACACGTCACCACGTGGACACAGGGTCAGCCAAAGTGGAGACAGCTGCTGCTGCTCCTCGGGGAGTCACCCAGGTGTCCCCCACACAGAAGCAGCCCCCTCCTTCCTCATTTCCCCTCCGTACCACCCAGACCACGAGCCACCTTGGGGAGGGGGGGTGTCTCCCACACTCTATGATATGGAATTGCTGAGCTCATGTAATGAAGCTTCTCTTACCCAGGTTGACACAGTGAACCATTACAGTGACCAAATACTCTTTCAACTCATGCTGCTAGTATACCTGATTAATTTCCTGACAAGCATCAGTGAAGCACAGCTGGTGCTTCTTGGCACCTGAGCCCGCAGAGAGGCCTCCTGCCAGCTGCCAGATGAGGGAGGCAGGTGTCCCAGCACTGGCCACCTCTCACAGTCGCCTGCCTAGCCACTTCTCCTGCACAGGTGTAGGCAGTCCAGCCCAGCTGAGAATTATGAGATAGAAATGTGCCACAATGAAGATGTTTAGAAAGTGGCTAGGTTTGTAGCTGCGTGGAGTTTTGGGGAAAAAGGGGCAGGGCCTGTCAGGAGGTCTTTGGGTCACTGGGGTGTGCCCCCAAGAGGATTATGGGACTCCAGCCTCTCCCTGTGCTTCCCAGTTGCTAGGCCAGCAGCTGCTGTGTCTCACACTCACCGTGATGAACAGAGCCCACCAATCGTGGGTTGGAACTTCCAAAACTGTGAGCCACAGCAGAGTCTCCTGGGTTATTAGCGACCCTTTCCACAGTGCCTATTCCTGGAGACCCCTGCAGTGGCTTCTTCCTGCCAGGCAACAGCCATGCATGACAGAGAAAGGAAGAAAGCAAAGAGATAACACAGAGGGGTGCACAGCAGGGACCTGGGACCACCAGCTGCTCCCTAGGAACAAGAGACCCTGAGTCTCCAGCTGGCCAGAGTTTTATCAGCCAGCGCAGGGAGGGGCAGGGGCTTCTCCTGGAGCAGCATGGAGGCAGGGTCAGAAGGGCCAGTTTAGTATCATCGAGGGAGTGGGCCAAAGTCCGTCCTAAGTGCTAATCTCACTGGAGGAGAGAGGAAGGTGATTTCCTTTCCCAAGCCAGCGCACAAGGCCAGCAGGGTGAGGAGAGCCTAGGATAGACTATATCAATGTACAATTTGTGGTCCCCAACACTGGGAAAATTTCTTTTCCTTTTGCTGTGCTGGAGGTAGAACTCGGGGGCCTGCACAAGTTAGACAAGTGCTCTACCATTGAGCTACACCTTTAGCCCAAGATTTTCTTTTGTGTAGAGAAGATTCATCCAACCCACCCCCAAATGCCACTCTACCTCACCAACATCTCCCATCAGGAGCTGGGGGACTCCAGCTTGGTCAGACTCATCTGGGGTTATGGGATTTTTCTTATTTTCTCCTCCCTTTTTAGTAAAAGGGAGTTTTGAGTTCATTATGTAGCCCAGACTGTGAGCTCCTACTGATCTTCCTGTCTCAGCCTCCTGAGTGCTAGGGTTACAGGCATGTGCTAGCACATCTCCTCCCATTTTTGAAACAGTTCTCGCTATGTAGTTCAGGCTGGCCTTGAACTTACTTGTGGCCTGGGCTGGCCTCAAACTCCCAATCACTCTGCCTCTGCCTCTTTTTTTTTTTTGTGGAACCGGGGATTGAACTCAGGCCCTTGCACTTGCCAGGGAAGCATTTATTCCACTGAGCCATCTCCCCAGCCCTGCCACTGCCTCTTGAGTACTGGGCTTGTGGGTTCCAACCCAGAGCCTGTGATGCATGTCAGGCTTCTATTCTTGTAGCTCTGCTTTCCAACTGATAAATAGTCCAGAGATCTATGCATTCTTCTAGTTTGTTCCCTGGAGTTTCTTACCCACCAGCTCTCAGCCAGTCCCACGTCTGTCCACGATGGCTGTCCTGGCCTCGCCCTTCTCCAAGTGGAGCTCACCCAGGCCCCTTGCCAGGTCTCAGGTACAGAGGAATTGAAGGTGGACAAGAACATGTAAATGTTTCTCACGTTCATCCCAGTCTTCTTCCTACCAAACCATCCACAGTCCCTCTACTGATAAGTAGTTCGGTGCGGTTAATTTTCTTATTTTTGTCTTTGCAACTTGAGAAATATTTTGTATGATGCACTGGGGTTTAGAAATCATTTTCATAAGCATTGTGCCATCCGTGAGGTGGGTCTTACTATTTTTATCTCTGAGCGGCTCTGGGACTGGCCAGAAGTCCTCTCTAGGGTCCTCTAAGTACAGTCCCTGGCCAGCAGCAGAGGTGTCTTTTGGGTTTGTGAGATAAGCATGTTCTTGCCTACCCTAGACCTGCGGAGTCCGAAACTAATAGATGAGCCCAAGACTCTGCTTCCCATGAGCCCTTCCTGTGTTTCTGATGCCCGTGCTGCTGCAGGGAGCATGGCCTCAGCCATGGGTGAGTTACCTGGGAAGGTGTGAGGTTGGGGAAAAGAAAGCAACCCCAAACCAAAGCACTGGTGTCTGCAGCCTGTTTAGACTCTGGGTGAAAATCCTCCATTTTGACTGGAAGAAGGTGTGTGTGTGTGTGTGTGTGAGAGAGAGAGAGAGAGAGAGCTTTCCTTCACAATGACAGAAATGCCTGAGTCAGCTCACGGGAGTAGAGGTTCATCGTGGCTCGGAGTTTTGGAGGTTCTAGCCCTCGATCAGCTGGGTCTGTTGTTTTGGGACCGTGGCAAAGTGGCACACCAAGGTGGGAGTGTGCGAAACAGTGGCTGCCGGCCTCCTGGCTGCGGAGCAGACGGAGAGCCTGGGGCCCCACAGGCCTCTCTGAGGTTCGCTCCCAAGGACCCTAAGACCTCCCGCTAGGCCCTGCCCTGTAAGGGTTCTAGGCCCTCCCCATGATGAGTCCTGGGCTCACCCCGGTGATCATGACTTCGCCACACTGGCCTACGGAGGACAGCCCAGGGCCACATCTAACACGGTGCTGTCTTTTGTAGACAGCATTTCAGAGAAGAGGGCTAGAGAATCTTCCCCGGTCAAGAAGGATGTGACTGCAGGAGCACTTCGCCAAGCTGCCAGTCCAGATAGCAACCCAGGTGGGCCAAGGGCAGGAGCACACCCAGCTGCAGGGCCTCGAGTGTGCCGCGGCCTCTCGTGCCACTCTGAACAGACGCGGGCACACCTTTAACAAAGCTGTGAGAACGCACGGCTTGTGATGCAAACTCTAGCCCTGTGACCTCCACGAAGGGGCTACTTTTCTGATGCTTCCACATGGCCAGTGTCATTCAAAACAGGGCTACTGCTGGGTGTGGCAGTGAACACTGTTTTTTTTGCGGAATGGGGGATTGAACTCAGGCCTTTGTACTTGCCAGGCAAGTGCTTATTCTACCGAGCCATCTCCCTGGCCCAGGTACACAGTTGTGATTCTAGCACTTGGGAGGCTGAGGCAGGAGGGGCACATGAGGCCAGCCTAAGCTACGTAGTGAGATTAAGGCCGACTTGAACTGCACAGTGAGACTCTGTCTAAAAACAAAACTAAACAACCCCCACGACCCCGAAAGTAACCAAACAAAAGAACAGGAACCTTATTTTCCAAGTCCCTGTTGATGCCAGACACCAGAGCTTCCTGCCAGGCAGGAAGGGACTGAATGCCAGTTGTTCTGGCCCCTGATATTCCTGGCATTGCCCCTGTTGTGGTCTGCTTGGCGCCATGCCCAGAACACCTTTCCATATCGCCACTCTCTGCAGGGACCAGGGTTCTGCATGCCTCGCCGGCCCTGCCTTCAGGCACGCTGAGCCAGCAATGGAGTCCGGGCATGGTGGTGTGCACCTGTAATCCCAGCCCTAGGGAGAATCAGAAGGATCACTACAAGTCTGGGCTGTGTAGTGAGACCCTGCACAAAAAGGGGGGGGGGGTCAGGGAGACGGCTCAGTGGAATAAGCGCTTCCTGGCAAGCGCAAGGGCCTGAGTTCAATTGCCGGTTCCACAAAAAAAAAAAAAAAAAAAAAAAAAAAAAAGCATATAGCCACTCTCTGCCCAAATCATGCCCTCTTATCACTTCCAGAACCCTAGGTATTAAATGCTGAATTGCCCCGAGAGCCCTTAGAACTGCTTCTCTGCCACCTCTTCATGTCCCAGCGGTGAAGGACTGAGGATGTGGAGCTTCCTCCCCAGCCCAGGAAGGCCCTGGCCGGCACCTCGGCTCCCAGGGCCATCTTTCCGACCGACCTTGCACCCCACGCCCCCGTGCCCCATTCCCTCTTTCTTGGCCGAGTTTCACATGGAGTTTCAGAAGCCCCAAGGGTCCCGATGCCCCTGGGATCTCCTTCCCTCGAGATCTCGCTAAGGCTGCCCTTATGCCCAAGCCCGTCTCGGCTCCCTAGGACCACCCTGATTTTCCTGAGCATGCCCTAGAAGGCTGTGGGGGCTCATGACCCTCTCTGGCATCCTGCGACGCTTCTGGCTGAATATTTGCTTGCTTTTTCTTTCTGGCGGTGAGGGTGGAACCCAGGGCCACCCCCGGGGCCACCTATCTTCGTCTCTTGTGCCTGGTCTCTTCCCTTTAGATCTGCCTTGCAGGCCACTCCTGCACTTCCTGCAGAAGAACATTATCCTCGCCGCTGTTGCTGTGGCCGCTGTCTTTGGAGCTGTGTTGCTGTTGGTGTCCATGCTGACGTCTTCCCTGAGGAGGAGACAGTCCGTGTGAGTTCCTCCCCGGAGCTCCTGCTTGTTGAAGCTTCCAGCCAGCCCTGGAGAAAGGCGGGGCTCTCTGAGCCCAGCACACCCCTGGGGGGGGGGGCGCCCAGGACCCGGGGAGACCAGGGTGTAGGCGCTGCCTCATTCTGATGCACAGACAGGTTCTGGCATCCCTGGCATGGCCTGTGCCTCTCTCTCCAGGCCAGATCTGCTCCGTTCTGAGGGCTGCTGAAACAGCAGAGAGTAGAGCCTCTGCCTGGGAGATGGGAAACAGGAATATGGATGCAGAAAGGGAAGGCAAACACAGCTGTAAGGGGAGCAGGGCTCCATTCCTCTGGTCCAGCCACGCTGGCGGTTAGGATAGGAATGACAGCCCTCCTGGTTACTAACAGCCACTGCCGGTCCTCCTGCAAACTTCCCCTGTGATCCTCTAGGCCAGGGGTTCATGCCTGGCACAGCAAGGGCCCAGCAGTGGTCACTTTGATGCACCTCTGACTATCCTACCTGATGATGGGGTGCAAGAGGACTCACCAGCAGGCTCCGGGAGGTGAACGGTATATAAAACCATGTGTTGTGTAAGTGCATTTAAAACTAGGAGCCTGCGGCAGCTTCCTAGACACAGAAGTTGGGTTTTGCTCAACACCATGTTAGGTGCTCAGCTTGTCCCCAGAGAGGGGTCGAGGTGTGTGACGCGTGATGCAGTGCCCACCTGCCACCTCCACCCCTCTCTCTGATGCTGAGGCCATAGTATTTAAACTTCCCCACAAGAGTGGCATGGCTTTCCTTACATGCCGGCCCCAGGGATGGTCTGGCCGTCCACCACCACCTCTCATCCAGCTTCCTCTTCTGCAACAGGATTGAGTACCCTGAAGCAAAGAGGGAGCCTTGAATGTGGTAGAAGTTAGAGCTGGAGGATTTCAGAGCTCCTGAAAATGAGCTCCATCCACCTCGAAGTTCTGACCAGAGCTTGTCTACTAGACCTTTCCCTCCATGCCCCTTGATTGTTCCAGAACAATCAGTGGGGATGGTGGCTCCATCCAGAGTTGAGCCACAGCTGTGCACAGCCTGAGCGGCTGTGACAACGTGGGGAGGGAAGGGTTTCCCAGAAGCCCCGTGCTACCCAGAGGCATAAGGGATTTCACACGCGATGGACCTCTCTGCTGGGCAGAAGAACCAATCAGATCCCCTGAATGAACGCCAGCCCGAACCCCTGCAGATAGTGGGAACTGCCATCTCTTGAGTGAGCACTATAGTTTTTGTCCTTTTGTTCTAGGAATCCTCCAGCGAACATGACTTACAATATATTTATATTGGATGAAAAGAGTTGGTGGCAAAAACCTCAGGAAAGTCTCGCAAAATTTGTAGAAAGACACAAACAGTTGAAGTGAAATTCCTGTGTGTAAGCTAGGGCAAGGGGCCACCCAAACCAGGCTCCGAGGCAGCGAAACGAGGACATTCTCCACCCAGACACCATGGAGAGGCTACTGGGTCTCTGGCTGCGAGGTGTATTCATCTCCGCAATCTCGCATGGACCCGAAAGACTGCTTACCATCGATATCTATGGTGACACGGCACTAATGATCAATGCAAGAGACTCAGGCAATTATCTAAAGACAAACCTGACCGATGATGATGGATGGATTTATTTAATAAAGCACCGATCTATTTAGTCACGGACGGCAGATGGTAAGTGAACACCTGCTATGTATCAGAGACCAGTCGGAACACAGGCAAGGAACCTCGAGGGCCCCAGGCACGGATTGTGCCCCAGCAAGATCACAGCCTGGTGGTGGGGCAAGAGCACAGTGGTACTGATATCTGTTATCCTTTGCAGTCAGGGCCACGGGTGGCATTATTATGAAGAATGTGGCATTATTATTAAGAATTCTGGGAACTCACCAGGGGAGCATAGTTCCTCTTGAGTTGCCAGGGCTGTTGTAGTGGTGAAAGGAAATGGAGATGGGTTAGAGTGTAATGAATAGAGTTTATTTCTAAGGGTGTGAAGAGAGTTTGAAGCACCCCAGGACAGGCAAGAGTGGGGAGCAGTTACCATCAGAGGCTGAAGCAGCAAGGAAAACACGAGGTGGGCTGGAAGTGCAGGTATGTGGTAGAGCACTTGCCTAGCATGCGTGAGGACCTGGGTTCAAGCCCCAGCTTAGGGGAAAAACAAGGGGAGTGAAGAGCACCTCAGACAGGCTGTTCTGTGGGACTATGGGTAAACTGCAAAACTGTACAGTCAAGAAAAGAAAACCAGAGTCCGGGCGTGGTGGCGCGCGCCTGTAATCCCAGCACTAGGGAGGCAGAAAGCAGGAGGATCACTATGAATGTGGGCTGCATAGTGAGACCCTGTGGACAAAAAAAAAAAAAAAAAATAAGAAAAGAAAACCAACAGGAAGGACCTGGGAACACAGGCCTCAATCTCAGGCTCCTCCCACCCTTCATTCTTCTACCCGGGGCTTCCACTGGCTAAGCTCAACAGGAAGCCGGAAGGTAAGTGTCATGAGGATTTCTTGGAAAGACAGAAAACAAGCCTCTGCTTCTGCCCTGAGAGGGAGACAACAGTCCAAGGACGGGCTGGCACATGACCAGCTTGGCAGAGAAATGAGCTGAATGCTTACAGAGCAGCAGGCGAGTGGCCGCCGGGCGCTCTGCTGGAGTTGCCAAGGGCCCTGCTAGGGTGCTGGTTTTCTAGGGCAGCGAGGTGGACAGCAAACAGCAGAAGCCACGATGAGAGAACTGGGGGAAGGCTGCAGGTGCTCCCCCCATCCACATCAAGAAGCTCTGTGGTCCCCAGCTGTAGCGATGGGTGGCCTTGGAGGTTGCGCAGTGTCCTTTCCAAGACGGAGTTACTCTGGCCAGGGGTCTTGGACAGTCCTCGTCATGGTGATGGAATCACTGTTACGGCCCCCAGGGTGCAGAGCAGGCAGAGCACAGAGTGGCTTTGGAAGGAGAGCAAACCAAAGATAACTAGCAGTTTCTCTCTCTGGCCATCAGCCTCCATCTCTGTCCTGTTTATGAATGAAAATTCCAAGTCCATGTTGCCCACATAAGGGACACAAAGTCCCCAGAGCTACCTACCCTGGGAGGGAGGAGTTAGTCCTTTTTGCACATGAAATTTGAAGCTTTAGCCATTTCACTGATGTTTGTCTAAGGAACTGGGCAAAAATAGTAAGGGACAGGGTAATAAAGAACATAGCTTTGACAGTCCTTGCTTTGGGAACTGGTCACAAGGCTTAAGTTAATTGTGGTTTCCCTCTTCTGCCTATCGAATATGGTGTGTGTGTGTGTGTGTGTGTGTGTGTGTGTGTGTGTGTGTGATATTGGGGATTGAAACTATTGTCTTAAACTGGGTGTAGTGGTGCAGGCCTGTAATCCCAGCACTCGGGAGGCTGAGGCAGGAGGATTGTTGTGAGTTCGAGACCAGCCTGAGCTACAAAATGAGCTTAAGGCCAGCCTGAATTGCATAGTGAGACCCTGTCTCAAAAAGACAAAAAAAAAAAGAGAAAGAAAGAAAGAAAAGAAACTATTGTCTTCACACTGAGGTATGTCCTCAGTCTCCTTTTTATTTTTTATTTGAGACAGTGTCTCACTGAATCTCTTGCCTCAGCTTACCAGAGTTCTGCGCTTACAGGCAAGCACCAGCGGTAACTCTTTCTTCTGGCACCTGGGCCACAGGGGCTTCGTTTCCTGGGAGAATGTCCGAGCCACCTCTGTCTGCCTAGCGTTAGTGTTGCTGAATCTTCACCGAAAGGGCTATTGTGGTAATTGATACATTGCGTCAACTTGGCTAAATCGAGCAGGGCAGTTCCAGGATTCCCCCACTGCGGGTGGGCAGGGCGGTGTAATGGGGTGCTGGGTGCTACCGGGCCAGCCCTGGGGTGCGATTGGCTCCACCCTAGGGCCATGGGCTGCCCCAGAGTGACTCAGCATAAGAGGTGTACAAAGAGGAGTTGGGGGAGGCTTCTGGCTGCCCTGTCTGTGACCTTGGAGAAGCGCAGTTGTCAGCGGAGCTTGAGCTTAGCTGTCATCCATTTCTGCTGCTCCTCTGCTCTTATTTTCTGCTGCCCTGAGCTGCTGTCCTTTGCCTTGGAGCCAGCAGAACATGAACGGAAAACTCCACAAACTGAGCTGAATAAACCTTTCCTTCCTTCACTCTGAGTGTGGGCTATTTGTCCCAGCAATAAGTAAAAGGTAACTAAGGCAGCCATAATTTTCAGAGGCCATGGCAGTTTCTTTGTTGACTCCAGTACCATTATGCAGGACACGACTGTACATTGTATACAGTGTTCTTGGAATATACGGTGTGATTTAGTGAATCAGATAGCAGGCAGTGTTTGAATTGTTCCAGCAGTTAGGGTGGCGGCCCCTGGCGCCCTGTGGTCTGGTGTCCAAGCTCTATCGTGACCGGAAGCTGGATGCCACCTGCAGAAGCCGCGTCTGCAAGGATGGCGGGGCCCCTCCAGGCTCTGAGATCTTCCTGAGTCTTCAGCAGATCTGGCTGGTGTCGCTGGCCTGCCGGGCCAGAAGGCTTCCCGGCCAGGCACTGCACCCAGCCCGCCTGTTCTTCCCCGAGTTCTCTTTGAGCTGGTCTCGGCAAGTGACCCAGCTGAGCCTACCTTGGAGCGATGGAGGGGTCGTCAGCTTTACCGTGGGTTCCGAGGGCTGGGTTGGTTTCACAGTGATGCCACGTCTACAGCTGCAGCTGGGGCTGATGTCACTGCCCGATTCAGTAGGGGACAGTCGGTATTTTCCAAGGCCAGTTTTGGCACCAAGCAAACAGGACTATGAAATGGGAGTGTGATGAGAGAGGCCAGCCCTGCATCTCTCGTACGTTTAATGGTGACTATCGCAGACCCTGCCCTTCCCTCTGAGTGGCCATGTTGGCTGTGGTTTATGCTGTCGGTCAGGGGGACAGTGACAGGGCCTTCTGTCTGGCCTTGCCTAGAACCTCTCCCATGGGCCAGAGCGTTAATAGAAGAGACCTGTGCTGTTCTTTATTAAAAATGCCTTACTTGGGGCTGGGATGTAGCTCAGTGGTAGAGCACAGGCTTGGCATGAGCAAGGCCCTTGGCTGACTCATGCTCCCGAACTCCCATTTCCTCCTCTGCCCTGTACTGCCCTTAAGGGTTAGGCTCTATCCCCTGCAGCTAGCGCCCACACTCAGGAGGCCGCATTAACCTAAGCCTGGGGGGCAAGGGAGGGAAAAGCAGCCTCCTCTCTGGTTTCCTGTTAGTGTGACACTCCAGAAGCAGAGGACAGCCATAACCTAGTTTGGAAGGTAGGGCAGGGGAGGGGAGGACAGGCAAGGGGATGGAGCTGCTGAGGGCTGTCCTTAGGGCTGTCGCAGTAGAGGCTGGAGGACAGCGCCCACCTGGCCAGGACCTAGATGAGATGCACAACCCTATAGCACCCGTGGGAGTGCAGAGAGGAAGCGGAGAAGCCCCTGTATTGAGCCCTGCTCAGGGCTCTGCACCCCCGTCCTGTGGGAGCCTCGGATCCTCTGTGATAGGGCAAGAGAGCAAGGACAGGGGTGTTACCAGAGGCAAGTGGACAAGACCGCGTTCAAAGAAGGGCCACAGCCAAGGGGACTGTCATGAGAGGATGGCCTGAGGGTCTGAGCAGTAGGGATTCTAGGGTGGATCACGGACAGAGGGTGTGGCCAGAGCACAGAGAATGGGGCAGGGTAGAGGGTGCAGCCTGAGGGTCTGTGGGAGGGCCTCTAGGGTGCTGGGGACGGGTGTGGCTCTAGAGTCACAAAGGTGAGGCTGAGCAGGGTGTTGGGACTGAGGGCTGGGGGGGGGGGGTGGCTGGCTGTTGTATTCAGCAGCTGGGCAGTTCCCCAGAGGCAGCAGGTGGCAGGTGGGGTCTTGGGCCTTTCTGCATAGGTACATGCCCTGGTGGCAAACAGGGAAGGACTGGCCAGCCCCGTGGGCCAGTCTGTGTGGGCAGTGAAGTCACAGAGGCCCCCAGAGACCCCGTCAGTTCTTCCTCACTTGGGAAAGCCAGTCTATCCCCAGGAGACCTGTGTCCTCCAGGCCTGCCCAGTTAGTGGCCCTGGGCCACTATAGCTGAGGTGGCTGTGTGTGGACGAAGAGTGCCCCGCCTGGCTCAGGGCTTGGAGGAAAGTCCCAGCCCTGTCAGGCTCTCGTGCACCCTGCACCCCCTCCTTCCTGCCCCTCCTTTGTGGCCTGGGTGGGTGCCTGGGGGCTCCTGCAGCAGACATGCCGTGGCTGTGGCCTCCTGCTCCCCACAGTCAAGTAAATTCGAGTAAGCGAACTGCAACACTCATGCCCAAAGAAGCATAGAGGTGCTCGCTTCGGCAGTACATATACTAAAATTGGAACGACACAGAGAAGATTAGCTCGGCCCTTGCGCAAGGATGACATGCAAATTTGTGAAGCATTCCATACTAAAACAAACAAAAAAAACTGGACAGATGGCTCAGTAGAATAAGTGCTTGCCTGGCAAGTTCAAGGGCGTGAGTTCAATCCCTGGTTCTGCCAAAAAACCCCAAAAAAACAAAACAAAAAACCAGAGGCTCAGACTGCCCCTCCCCATGGTGACATCACCATTGTGTCCTACCAGTGGACGCTCACGCAGGCTGCTCTCCAAACGTCCCAGACATGCGTTCAAACACGCACGGGGGCGTCTTGTACCCCACTCACGGAATCACACATCCACATTGGACAGTCTGACTCACCCTGCCGCCTCCTGCACCCAGACACAGATGCGTGACGTCACTCTCAGGTGCTAAGGCCAGGAGTGGCCCTGGCCCCTTTCAGTGTCACAGAGGGGGAAGGGGCTGTGGGAATGACACTTCCCGAAAAGCTGCAGGCCTGAGGCACCCCTAGACTTAGTGGGCTGGAACCCACTGCCTGGGCAACTGCTTAGGCCTGGCCCGGGGCTGTGGGGTGGGACAGGGACAATGAGGTGGGGGTGAGGGGTAAGGGTGGGGGAGGGACAGTGGGCCGGTGGGGAGGAAGAAGGAGAGAGGGAGGACAAGGAGGTGGGGAGGAGAAGGCGGAAGACGCAGTGCAGGTGAGGTCAGAACAGAGGGGGTGGGTGTGGCAGGCAGCCTGAGTTAGATAGAAATATTATAGACAGAGTCAGGCCCTCGAAGGAGATAGATAACAAAGACCAGACACCCTACAGCTGTGGGAGGACGGATGCTCCTGCTGTGAGCCAGACCTAAAGACCAAACGCACGCTCACCTCCCTAAGGACTGGCATCCGGATTGCTCATTACCCAGGAAGATCATTGTCTGAAGGCCACCAGACAGGTCCTGTTTTACATTCATGCCCGCTTGCTACGTGACTCGCTACCCCATTTGGTCCCGGGCCTAATCGATTTTACCTAGCAGTGGTGCTTGTAATCCCATTGGTTGGCCATAGTTTTGTCCCACCCCGCATCCGCCTAAGTGAGCCCCCTTATTCTCTACCTCAGCCCCGCATGGTTTTGCCCTATAAAAATAACCTGAAAGAGACAGCTTCCTGGGCAACCCGCTCGGGTCCCCCTTCTGTCCCTGTGTGACAGGAGCTTTCCTTTCCAATAACGTTTTACCCTCAACCTCCACTTGTTCCTAAAATCCATTCTTTGTTTTTAAAAAACACAAACTCAGCAGGGTCAGGTCAGGAATTTCACTTCCTGTATCAGGGGGATAGGAGTGGGGACAAAGTGTGATGGAAGGCACAGGGGCAGGTGGGGGAATGAGAGAGATGGGCGGAGAGAGCTGTTGTTGGCCAGCAGCAGCCTCCGCTGCTAATTGCTGACCAGTACCTACTCAAGTTGGCACCTATTAGATGCCCCCTGGTGCCCTGCGCAGTGCCTGGGTGGTGTCACCCAACATGCCTGCCTTCCCAGACTGCACGGGGTCCCCTGCGGGTAGGGGTCTGCCCTTGGCCTCTGGATTCAGCTTCCTGTGAGGTGTCCCCGCATCAAGGACCAGGAAGCAGGAGCGAGAAGGAGGAACATGCCACGCCTGCCATGCATGATCTCTGGGAGCCCAACCAGCACAGGTGGCATTCGGGGTGTGGCCAGTCCCCTGTTGCCTGTCTGGCTCCAACCTTGAAGTGCCAGGACTAGCCTCTGTGTGGCCGCTGTTTGGGCATATTAAATATGCCGTGGCTGGGGTTAAAAATAATCAGTCGATTTTACCAATTCTTATTATCCTGCCAGGTTTGTTTTTTGGCCTACTCAGCATCCTCTCTGCTGCTTCCTGTGCTACTGTTGCAGGCAGCTGAGGTAGCTAGAAGACGACTGGGCCAGGCCCTAGAAGGAGTTAGCCCAGAAGACAAAGACAACTATGGAGGGAGGGACGGAGGCTCCTGCTGTGAACCGGACCTAAAGGCCCAACAGATGCTAAAAGAGTAGCACCTAGGACTGATACTCTAAATAGGTAGCGATCACCTGAAAAGACCCGAGTCACTAGCCCAGCCCCCAAGGGGAAGAGACCCTGTCCCATATTCATACCTGCTTACTGTGACTCCTTCCCCATTTGGTCCTGGGCCTAATCAACTTTACCTGAACAGTGGCGCTTGTAATCCCATTGGTTGACCATAGTTTTGTCCCACCCCACCTCCGCCTAAACAAGACCCCTTCTCTACCTTAGTCCTGCATGATTTTGCCCTATAAAAGTCCCTAAAAGAGACAGCTTTCCCGGGCAACCCGCTTGGGTCCCCCTTCTGTCCCTCTCTGACAGAAGCTTTTCTATCCAATAAAGTTTTATCCTCAACCTCCGTTTGTTCCCAAAATTCATTCTTCAGTTTTAGAGAACACGAACTCGTCCAGATCAGGTTGGGAGTTTTACTTCCCTGTATCATATTTTTATCTAACTCTGCTGCCTGCAACACTACTCCCAGGCCTGGCTCAAGGCTGCATCCAAATCCCAGGTACCAGCTTCAGGGACTGGTTGGGGGTGAACATGTGATCTGCTTAGCAAGGGGCTCTGTTGGAGACGTCTGTTGGGAAGGCAGGGAGAGACTATTTCTCCTTGTGTGAGATGCGAAGGTTTCTGTGCGCTTTTGGGGACAGAAGAGGGAAAATTTGCCAGAGAAAGCAGCCAGCAGGGGTGGAGGAGGAAACAATCCCGGGGTCATCATGAAGCTCATGCCTGCGGCTTTTTTTTTTTTTTTTTTTTTTTTTTTTTTTTTTTTTTTTTTTTTTTTTTTTTTTTTTTTTTTTTTTTTTTTTTTTTTTTGTCTTTTTGAGACAGGGTCTTGCTATGCAGCTCAGGCTGGCCTTAAGCTCACTTTGTAGCTCAGGCTGGTCTCGAACTCACAACAATCCTCCTGCCTCAGCCTCCTGAGTGCTGGGATTATAGGCATGCGCCACCACGCCCGGCTGATGCCTGCGGCTTTTATCCGTGCATGCAGCACTGAACACCACGTGCTGTGGCAGTTGCTCGGGACAGCAGTGGGAACAGGACGTTCTCACTTCACCGACGCCACAGGCCTGCTCTGCCCCTGCCCTGGACCTCTGGGCTCTGTGCCTCCTTCCAATCTCAGTTCACAGGCTGGACCCCTCTGTTCAAAACTCCACTTCCGCAGACCTCTCCCACCCTTCCCTGGTTTATTTTCCTCCTTAGCGCTTGTAACCACCTGCAGTGCTCTTTCTTTAGTTCTCTGCGTCCTGCTAGGATGTCAGCGCCCCGAGGTTGGATTTTTCATCAGAGATGCTAGTGGCAAGTCCCTAGGGCCCACACAGGGTCTAGTATACACTAAACACTTGGCATTAAAAATAGAGAGCCCCAGAGCTAAGCATGGTGGCTCAGGCCTGTAATCCCAGCACTCGGGAGGCTGAGGCAGGATTATTGAGTTCCAGGCCAGTTGGAACTAAATAGTGCGGAGTTGAGGGGTTCGGAAGGAGGAAGCCTTTTGGGAAGCCCCCAGGGGAGGGCACAGTCTATGACTGTGGTGACCAACTCTTCTGACTTACAACAGTTACATTTTTATTTGGGGTTGGGGTGTGGTGGCCCCTTCAACTGAGTTGAGCTCGTTAGCATGCAGTACCCGAGGCTGCCTCTGGAGGGCGTAGAGAACCCGGAGAATGCGAGGTCACCAGCGAGCCAGAGAAATGCTGATGGGAATTCACAAGGAGGGCACCTGAGTTGAGACCCCCAAGGAGGTGGGATCTCTCTCTGGAAAGCTAGAGACCCCTGCATCCACCCAGGTGTTTCCAGCAATGGCCTCGGAGCTCCCTGCAGGCCACCTGGCGTCAACGCTTGTGCTTACCTGGGGAGGCCTCCGTGGAGGAAGCCAGGTTCGCCAGAGACCCTAGAAGGCAGCAGGGCAGAGAGCTCGGGCAGGGGCAGGGCGTGGGCAGAGATCTGAGGCCCGGGGGAGATGATCAATCCCTTCCACGCCGTGGGTAAGTGTTTACCCAAAGCCACCGGGTACGGCAACTTTCCCAGCTCGGTTTGTCTTCCGGCCTCCTGTGAGGCTCGCCTCTCCACCCCAGCCTCCTCTTCTGCCTGCGGCTCATCTCACTTAGGTCTGAGCCCTGTGGCTTCTTCGCGGTTTCCGATTTAGGGATATGGCCTTTGGGACAGGGAAGGTGGAGAGGCTGCTGGGTGAGAAGTCACAGAGTCTGGAAGCTTTGGGGGCACCCGTGCGCGGGACGCATCCCTTTGCCCAGCGCAGAAGTGTTACTGTTGTTTCTGTAGTTTACATGACTCTGGAGCTGTGGTTTCTCTTTTCAATCTGCTGGGCAACGCACTTACCCACAACAGTACCCAGCATGCACTCACAGAGCCTTGTGCTGCACCCCAGGGTTCACAGTGACTGTGGAGGGTAAGGGGGGCTTCTTACACAAACAGTACTAGGGAAATATAAGCGGAAAAAAAAGATTTCTAGCTTGGAGTCTGGGGAGGGTGCCCTGAACGGGGACAGATGAAGGACTGGGCAGCCAGGTCACAGGAGAGACCAGGAGGAGGCTGCCAGGAGGAAGACCTTGGGGGAATGGGGGACTGCAGAAAGGATTGGGGACCCCCTTTCCCTCATGTATGGCAAGACCCCAAGAAGAGCAGTCCCCAGGGTCCCAGGGTCAAGGAGGAAAAGGGCCTTGTGCCAATCAGGGAAAAGGCCGTGAGCCGGGGAAAGGGAAGGGAGGAGGCTGGGAGCAGGGGGTCCCCAAGTGCAGCTACCCTGGGTGGGGCCAGTGGGATTGTGTGTGTGCCGGGACGCACCATTTCCAGGTCTTAGTCATGTGGCTGTCTCCTCCTGGAACCCTTTCCTGGCATCCCGGGCAGAACTAGAGCAACTCTGGGTGCACAGGTGCCTAAGCTTCTGCTGCTCCAGCCCTCCCCATGGGCCCCTCCTTACCCATGCCACGCCTGGGAGCCCTCCGAGGGCAGGGGCAGCCTGCCATTGCTGTCCCTGGGCTCGGCACACAGTAGGAGAGCTGTGGACATTAGGGTGGGGCACTCTTGGTGGGTTCCTCTTGCCTCCTTCCTGTGGAATAAGTAAGTCAGCCCCTTGTGGGTGTTGGCCAAGGGCAGGCCCCAATCTCTGAGCCATGGGGGGAAAGCCCAGCAGTCCTATTTCCGCCAGCCTGGGCAGCCCTCCATCCCCTGCCCTCCAGACCCTGCACCCAGAAGCCTGCTGCGAGTCCTGAGGCCTGGCCTGCTGCGAGCCTGGCCTTCACACCCTGCACTGCATGCCGGGCGACACCACGTGGCTCCGGAAGTGCCCTCTGCTCTCCCCGGAACTCAGGGCCCGTAATTTTCCTTGAACACAGCACTTTCTGATTTTGACACAAACTTCAAATGCAGCTCTCTTTCCTGTCTGTGCATCAAGGAAGAGGTGCACGTCAGGCTGCAGTGAAAGCCCTGAGACGCTAGGCCTCCTGGGGGCAGAGCTGCTGGGCACCCAGGTGAGTGCACTGCTACCCTGGCCCACCAGGAGACTCCAGAGCCTCAGGTGAGGGCTGGCCCCCTACCCCGGGCTGTGAACCGCTGCACCTCACCGGGTGTGCCAGGAGTAGGCCGGCACGGCTCCCAGGCTGGGACTCGACTGCCAGAAGCCAAGGTGACTGTGTGGGTCCCTGCTGTCCATCTAGAGCCTACTCTTAGTACTGGTGTTGGGGACCTGAGACCTCACTGTGGCCTGCTTTCCTTGACTTCCATCTGCACAACCCCAGGTAGGTTGGGCCCGGATGAGACACGCTGGCTGCTGTGTCTGTGGTGTGGCCTGCATCTGGGGGAGGGACAGGCCACCTGCAATCTGCAGCTGCAGGAGGACTGGGGCCTGTGGAACTGCAGCAGGTGGGGTCCACCTGGAGAAGGAAGCGGGGCTGGCTTGTGGCCACCGTGAGGGGCAGCTTGCCCTGCAGGGGCCAGCAGCGGGGGCATCTGTGGTACAGCAATGGTAGGTTCCACAGTCAGGGCTGCAGCCTTGGGCCAGGAAGGAGAGAAACCTTGAGAGAACGCAAAGGTCAGCAGTCATCCCTTCACAGGGGTCCCCATGAGGGTGCAGGGAGGGATGGCGTCCGGAGTGCCATGCTGAGCTCTTGCCAGCAGCCTGGGCGAGGGCTGAGCCCCGGGGCCAATCTACAGTACGTATCTGTAGCTGTGCTCAGGGCCAGGGGAGAAGGGACGCTGGTTAGCCGGTCAGCAGACACAGCCTGCTGGCTCGGGGAACCTGCCCTGGACCCCGAGCAGCTCGGCTCTCTAGGCTTTGACAGGGAAAGGCAGCTGAAAGGGCAGCAATGCCTGGGTCAGCCTGGGCCTGTGGGGACGTGGGGGCTCTGGGGACCAGCTCAGAGCTGTGGATTCTGCTCTCTAAAGGGACCGCACGTCCCTGGAGCTTGCAGGGTATGTGGTTCAAGTGCGACAAACTGGGTGCTGAGGCTGGGGTGGGGGACACCCATAGGGTCCGTGCAGGCCACTGCCCAACTATGGCTCTGGTCCTGTCAGCAGAGGCTTTGGTCTCTCTTTCTTCCTGCTTCCGTTCCCCTCCCCTCCCCTCTTCTCTCCTCTCCTCCTTCTTCCCAGTAAAAATGCTCAAGCTGATTTTTATGCTCAGCCATCTCTTCAGCTTTATTTTTCATTTTAAGATGGGGTCTCACTAAGTCGTTTGAATTCCCCAGTCTGGGCTTGAATGTGGGACTCTCCTGCCTCAGCCTCCCAGAGTTCTGGGATTATAGGCATGTGCCACCACCCCAGCTCCAGGTGGCAGACATTTATTGGAAGGAAGTATGGCCACGTGGAAAGTGAGTACTCTTGGGCTCTGTCTTGGGAAACCCAGGGACAGAGGAGTCAAAAAGATGACCATTTGTAACTCTTGGCACTGTGACACAGAGTGGACCTAGGAACCCACAAAAAGTGCCTGGTCACGCTGGGCACCTTTCAGAGTAGAAGGGACAATCGAGGGACCTTTGGGGGCCAGGAAGGGGCTGCGTTCTTAGCATGCTCAGTGATGTCTCTGTCCACAGCAGGCTGTACAGCTTGTAGGTACGCAGTGTGGTGGCTTCTGTCCCCACACTGGGGATGTGCATGGGGCTGATACAGGGATGGGACAATACAAAGTGTCCCCCTTGCTGTGCTTTACTCTGGCAGGGAACAGAGACACTGCATCCACACAGTGATACCCATGCCATACCTGAGGTGGTGAAGAAGTCTAAAGCCAGGCCAGCGACAGAGGGGTGCTGTGTTAGCTCCAGGGCAGAGATGGCCTCAGGAAGAGGGTGACATTCAGGCAGAGACAGGATCAGGTGGGGGGCCCAGGGAAGATGCCTGATCAGTGGGACAGGCAGTGCCCAGACGCTGAGGCCGGCCATGCCTCACCTGTCTGGGAACCTGAGTGACAGCCCGAGGAATGGCTGGGGTGGTGAATGAGTGAGGGCAGGGACATTGTACCTGGCCTGGGGGGCCATGGTGGGGACTTGGACCTTCACCTGGATCCTCCGGGCTGAGCAGGGTGCAACGTGGAAGGCTAAGCTCTGGGGTCCCCTATCTTGGGCTGCAGTTGGCGAGCTTAGCTCCTGGCCCAGGACCATAGCACGGGGCTGTGGGGCCACAGGCCCAGGATTCCATCCAAGCCCAGGGTCAGGATGGAGCCTCCTGCCATCTGGCACCGATGGGGCCTGCAAGGGACCCTGGGGCCACTGTACTGAGAAGCACCGTACAGTGGCTGCCCAGTACCTGGGGCCCAGGGTGGCCAGGAGGGCAGAGAGGGCACGGGGCTCTGGGACAGAGAACAGCGATGAGTGGGGCCCATGGGGATGTGCTCTGCGCCCCTGTGGTGCCTTGGGTAGGGGTGTCTCTGTCGCTGGCTAAAGCGGAACTCAGAGGCCTCCAGGGAGCAGCTTGTCCCCTCCGTACTATGTCTTCCTCAGTGTCCCCTCTGGAGTCTCAGATGAACAGCAGCTCTGGGCACTCAATGTGTGTTCAGGGCCCTCTCACTACAAGCAGATTACAGGACTATGCAGGTCCTTCCTCCACTTGGGAGGCTGAAGCAGGAGGGCTGCTGTGAGGGACCTTGTCCCTCTCCTTAGACCTTTTTGTACCTCCACTGTCTTCCAAATGCCCCTGACCTGGTTCCTTTACCTGTGGAGTATGTGCGAGGCATTGTGTGTCCCTGGGACAGACGCCATTCAGGTCTCCAGGGAGGATACCTGGGGGTCCCTGATTGTCCTCCCTGGTCCCGCTCTCCTGTGGCCACCCCAATGCTGTGAGTCTGAGAGAGAGGACCTCAAATTGTGAATTCTGGGCTGGCTGGGGAGAAACAGGTCATGGCGTGGCCCAAGCCTGCAGTCCCCTCGGGAGCCCAGGGAGGCCAGGTGTATGCAGGCCGTCACTCAGCACGCAGGCTCGGGGCCTGGTCACACATGACACTGCTTGGCGGCCCCTTCTGTTGCCCCATCTTTAGGCCTCCTGCAATCTGTCCCCAGTGGTGCTAATGAGGGTGGCCCGGGAAGACAGAGGGTGCTGTCACCCACAGGGAGCCAGGGAGGATGGCAGGGGCTGGCAGGCAGGGTGACCTCATGCTGGGCCTCGGTCCGAGGTCTGGGGACCCGCTCAGCCTCCCCTCTCTTCTGCACATGCTTCCGGCTACCCAGGTTGCACCTGCGACCACCGAGGGGTGGAGCTACAAACCATGTTGCAGGCAGCTTCCCGCCACAGCTTCCTGTCCCATGGCCCGCATGCCTGCCAGTCCCAGGTCCCAGGACATCTCTGGTCCTACCCGGCCTCACGCCCCCAGCTGCAAGTGGAAGGCTGATGGGTGGGCAGGTGCCACCCAGAGGGCGCTGTGTGGACAGTGTGGATGGGAACTGCCAGACAGGCAAACAAGAGCCAGCTGGGGCTAACGGCCATGGAGCTGGGCATAAGGGAACCACGGAAGGTTCTGGAGTGTGGACACCCACGGGGAAGACTTTCCCTGAATGGCTTGTGGGCCCCAGGGCTCAGCTCAAGTGGCAACTGAATGTGGGTTCAGCCAGCCACAGGTGCCTCCAGAGTTAGATCTGGATCTCAGGCGTATTAATAGCAACGGTTGGCGATCAAAGGAGGTGATGCCAGCACAGCCAACCTCAGGCAAGAGATCTCGGCTGGCGGCGGCTGGGTGTGGGGCTGGGGTAGCTGCAGACAGGGTGGCCCCAGAAGGGGCCAGGGCTGGGGCAGGAGGACGGAGACAGAGCAGGGAGAATCAGTGGGAGGAGGCTCTGGGCCAGAGAGATCTGGGAGGCTGAACCAGAGAGTGTAGTGGCAGCGTCCCTTCAGTGGGGACCTGGCATTACAGTGGTGATTTTGGTACAGGGCAGCAGCTGGGGTGCACTATAGGCTGCACTGAGGGCTGGGGCTGGAGTCGAGGCAGCGGGACGCCCTCTGGAACTTGTCCTATATTAGTAATTACTGTTTTATTGGAGAGAGGCGTGTCAGCCTCAGCTGCCCCCTGCTTAGTTAAAAACAGTACAATTTCTCTGCAATAAAATTTATGTACTATCTCAGTGAAAAATTCTGAGACTCAACAAGTGGTTACAGCCTAGAAAACACCACCTCTACCATGAGGTAGATTCAATGGCAGGCCTGTAACCCCAGCACTGGGGAGGCTGAAGCAGGAGGGTGGCCAGTTTGGGAACAGCCTGGCTACACAGCAAGTTCAAGGTCACCCTGGATTAGCAAGACCCTGTCTCAAAAACTAAAAACCAAGATGTCGGCCAGGCCCAGCCCCTCCTGCCCTTTGTAGCCTGTGTATACCCACCTATCCGGTGACCCCTGGTGTATACTCCATACCCTGGGCTTTGAGGGGGGCCAACATCTGGCTTCTTATACAGTGGAACACTTTGGGACATGGACGCCCTCCTTCCTCCCGTTCTATTGTGGAATACTGTTCTGCCCTAGGTGGGGCCCTCCTCATCTATTGAAAAATATTTCTACTGTTCCCCATTACAGTAGTCATGAGTGGAAACGTTCTCTGTGTTCCTTGTGGGTTTCTGTGTGCATTTGTTATTTCTCTAGGATGGATACCCAAGAGGCCTTGCGACTCATTTTAGACATTTTTTTTTTTTTTTTTTTTGTGGAACTGGGGATTGAACTCAGGCCCTTGTGCTTGCCAGGGAAGTACTTAATCCACTGAGCCATCTCCCGGGTCCCTAGACTTTCTTATGGTATGGAGTCTTTACTGTTTTTGCTTTTTTGTTTTTTGTTTTTGTCTTTTTGAGACAGGGTCTCCCTATGCAGTTCAGGCTGGCCTTAAGCTCACTTTGTAGGCTGGTCTTAAACTCACAACAATCCTCCTGCCTCAGCCTCCCGAGTGCTGGGATTACAGGCCTGCACCACCACCACGCCTGACTCTTTACTGTGTTTTTGGAGACAGGATCTCGGTATGTAGCTCAGGGTGGCTTTAAACTCCTGGTGATCCTCCTGCCTCAGCTTCCTGAGTGTTGAGATTACAAGTGTGCACCACTGCGCCTGGCTAAAAATGACTTTTAAAACACTCTTCTCTAGGTGGGGACATGAATGCAGTCCCTAGCTGGCCCCTTCGCAGTGCTATCCCAGCTTGTTTCCAACACCCAGACAGGAGGAAGCAGTGCTTCTCAACCCATAAATGCTTCCTACCAACCTCCCCATTTGTATAATTTAAGGGGCACCAGAACCCTGGCTGGCGCAGGGGAGAAACAACCCATTGCCACCAGGGAACCATGATATTATCATCATCTAAAAGACTGCAGACTGCAGACACCTGAAGAGTGAATTGTGCCTCTTTTCCCCTGTTGCCCCAGGGTCCTGCAGCCCCTGTTTTGGTTCATTTATCATGCGATGTTCAACCCTATTCCACCAATCCCTATCAGCAAATTCACCCACCGGCCACAGCAAAGTGGCCATCCAGGCCCAAGATGGGTTTTCAGTCGTTTGCAGATAGAGATGTGAAGTCCTTAAGGTCACCCGTTCGCGCGTGGCCCACTGATGCCTGGCGAGGAGTCGCCTCACACACTGTAGATCAGTGCCTTTCCATAGCCTATTTGATGCCTTTGTTTGCTTTGCGAATTTGTGCTGTTTGTTAGTGATTTCATGGCCTAAAGTGGCTCTGAGCACCTCGAAGAAGTGCTCCTTCTCTGAGCAGGAAGGAGCAGACTCGTGTCCCTTGAGCTACCGTGCCTCGGGCTGCAGGCTCCGCCAACAGTCCGTGTGCACAGATGGCTCTCTAGCGTGGCTCAGGCCCTGTTTGAGTAATGCAAGTGTCTATTACTGAGCTGCAGCTCCAGCCTGACCTGTATACAGCAGTTCTTTGCTATTTTTGCAGGCTCATTGTTTTTCAGGTTTCAAAAAAATGTTAATCTAAATTTACCACAGCTATTTTGCTATATTGTGGGATTTTGCAGGTCTGTACAGTATATGTATGTTAAAATTATGTAGTTCCGACCAGATCGTTCAGTAGATTAAAGTGCCTGCTTAGTCAGATGCAGGGACTGGGGGTTGATGCCCTGTGTGTTGTGCCAGCCCCGCACCTGAGGCTCGAGACTCAGACTGGGCCCGGTGGCCCACACCTGCAATCCCAGCGCTTGGGAGGCTGAAAACAGGAGGGTCACTTTGAGTCCAATCTGTGTAGTGAGACCCTGTAGACCCTGTACTAAATACAAAAAATAAATAAATTATGTAGGATTATGAGTTTAGAAAATGGTTAAGAGGGTGGGGGAGATAGCTCAGTAGAATAAGTGCTTGCCTGGCAAGTGCAAGGGCCTGAGTTTAATCCCTGGATGTGAAAAAATAAAAATAAATGAAGGAAGGAAGATGGCCAGCACCCGGCGCACCTAGCCATTCTCCAAGCTGGTTGTTAACCAGGGCTTCACATTTTAGGGTTCTTTTGTTTATTTATTTATTTTTTCTTTTGCAGAACTGGGGATTGAACTCAGGCCCTTGCGCTTGCCAGGGAAGCGCTTATGCCACTGAGCCATCTTCCTGGCCCCCTTTAGGGTTCTTTTGACTGGGGGCAGCGCATACGGTGAGAGGTCAGGCCTTGGTGACCTCTCTCTGAGTTTTGATTACTGCAGGCCCTGTGGCCTGTTCAGTTAGAGGGCATCACCGTGGGCCCACAACGCCTAGGCCGGGCCATGTCAACGGCCTCTCTGATGGCGCTGTCTGCGTGTCCATCTGGCCTCCAGGGCAGGCTGGTGGAGGGCCGGGAAGGAAGCGCAAGGTGCCCCCCTGCGCCAGGGCCTTTGCCTCCCTGGCCTCTGCCTCCTGCTGGCTTGGATCAGATGCTTCTTTTGAGAGCAGGTCCTGGTCCGATGCCTCGGCTCGCGCCAGGCCCCACCGCAGGGCTCCCGCGCCGCCTGACGCCGCGCTCGGTTCTGCCGCAGGCGCCGCGCCATGCCGGACCCCGCGGGGCACCTGCCCTTCTACTACGGCAGCATCTCGCGCGCCGAGGCCGAGGAGCACCTGAAGCTGGCCGGCATGGCCGACGGGCTCTTCCTGCTGCGCCAGTGCCTGCGCTCGCTGGGCGGCTACGTGCTGTCGCTGGTGCACGACGTCCGCTTCCACCACTTCGCGGTCGAGCGCCAGCTCAACGGCACCTACGCCATCGCGGGCGGCCGCGCGCACTGCGGCCCCGCCGAGCTCTGCGAGTTCTACTCGCGCGACGCCGACGGGCTGCCCTGCGCGCTGCGCCGCCCGTGCAACCGGCCGGCCGGGCTCGAGCCGCAGCCCGGCGTCTTCGACAGCCTGCGCGACGCCATGGTGCGCGACTACGTGCGCCAGACCTGGAAGCTGGAGGTGAGCGCGGCGACGCGGCCGGGGGGCCCGGGGCGGCGAGGGCCGGGGCGGGAGGCCCGGGCCCGCCGCCGGCCGCCCCTCCAGCGCCCCTGCGCCCCCTCCGCAGGGCGAGGCCCTGGAGCAGGCCATCCTGAGCCAGGCGCCGCAGGTGGAGAAGCTCATCGCCACCACGGCGCACGAGCGGATGCCCTGGTTCCACAGCAGCCTGACGCGCGAGGAAGCCGAGCGCAAGCTCTACGCGGGCGCGCAGACCGACGGCAAGTTCCTGTACGTGGCCGGGAGCGGGGTGGGGTGCGGGGTGGGGTGCGGGCTGCGGTGCCCTGCGCACACGTGTGCGGTGGCTGAGCAGCGCTGGCGTGCTGAGGCCACCTCCCTGCCCCTGCCCTCCGCCCTTTTCTTTTCTCTTTCTTTTTGAGACAAGGTCTGTCTAAGTTGCTAAATTGCCTTGTCTGGGCAAGAACTTTTGATCTTCCTGCCTCAGCCTCCCAGTGTGCTGGCATTACAGGAGGGCACCACCGGGGACGTCTATACAGGACCGTAGCAGTGAGTGTGAGGAAAGCCGTGGCTCGATCCCCTGCAGCAGGGGTGGGAGGAAGTGTCCAGCTTCTGCCACTTACCGGCTGTGGGCTTCACGTGAATGAAATTCTGCCGGCCTCGGTTTCCTCTCCATGTGACCAGTGTTTACAGAACATTTACGGGGTATTGTGACTTCGCCTCGAACCTGACACTAGTGCCTGGCTTTGTGGGGCAGAGAGAAGACAAGGACTAGCTTGTACCGTCCCAGTCTTGCCAGGAGGGGCTGTGTGTGTGTGTGTGTGTTGGGGGTCACAGTGTCAGGCCAGGTGGCTGGGGACACCTTCTCCAGGGGCTGCTTTAGGACTTGGTGGTACTGAGCCTGTGCCTCCACAGTGTGCCGTTTCCAGCACTGCAGAAATGAAGGCGGAAGGGCACTGCACACTTTCCTTGGAAGAGGGCTCCACCCAGAGGCCAGGAGGCAGGCACGTATTTGGAAAGTTCGAGAAATAAGGAGAGCCACAGTGTTAGTTCCTTTTCTTTTCTTGCTGCGACAAAATACCCAACACCCAGAGTTAAGGAAGGAAGGGTTTATTTAGCACGGTTTGTGGAGGTTTCAGTCCATAATCAGCTGCCTCCAAGGCTTGGTGATGTGGAACAGGAGGAAAAGGCAGCAAAAGACAGCAAAAGCATGGAGAGCAAAAGTGGGGGAGGGGGCAAGCCTGTCCCGGCCTTCATTGTAAGCAGGCTTCCCACCCTGAGGGCTTTGGCACTCACACCATCTCCATGCTGAGTGCAGGACTGTAGGAAGTGAGGACCCTGGTCCCCTGCTGAGCCACTTAGTTAATCTTGGAAACTTCTCAAGTTGACACAAGGTATCAACCATTACACACATTTATTTGGAAAGTTCTAGAAATAAGGAGAGGTCAAGGTGGGGGAGGTGAGCCCAGAGAGGGGACTGCACTTTGGTTTTGTCCCAGATGAGGTTAGCGTGGTTCAGAAACGACCACCTGATTCTTCTCCCTGTGTTGTCCCTTCCCCACAGTCACCTGGTTTGGGCAGTGTGACTTGCTTGGGTCTGTCTGCCTGTCCTAACCCAAGGACCAGCTACCAGGATCACACAACAGTGTGTGCACATCCAGTGTGTGTGCAGGGTGCTGTGAAGGTTGTGCGGGCTGCACGTGGCTGACTGGCATGTGTCTGTGTCCTGGGAGCGCTGAGGCTGAGCGGCTGGTCGCGACTTTATTTGGGTCAAGGCATCTCCAAAGTGTTTCTGAACTCTGCCCGGGTGGTGAAAGCCCGGTGGGACTGCTGCTGTCTGCTTGGGATGCAGCTCTTCTGTGTACAGATGTCACCCTCATGTCATTCAGTCCCCGGGTTTCCCCAAGAGGTCCGAAGGATCCATTCCCAGGGCCTTGCTGTGTGGGTAAGCATTGGCCCGAATCCTGGCCGGATGGTTCTTGCTGTCACCCTCCTGCCTGAGGGCCCACCCTGCTGGGAGGCACTGATGCCCCGAGGTCCCCACCCCCCACCCCAACGAGGCCTCTGCGATGGCCTGGAAGTCTCCCAGGAGAGCAGCCTTCTGTGGACTCTGCTGTCTGTTTTTGCTGTGTAACTGCCCTGGGACTTGCTCACTGGCTCGGGATGGTGCAGCCGGTTGTGTCTTACACTTTTGTGAGCTGAGTGATCAGTGTAGTTTGGCTCAGCAAGGCGGGGACTGGACAGTTTGGGATGGCCAGCTCCGGTGTTGCCTGGGAGGTGCATGAGCAGGCTGCTGAGCCACTGCAGCGTGGTAGGCCGGCCTGGGGGGCCCTTGCACAGCAAGGCCTAGGGCCAGGAAGAGCCAGGGAAAGCGAGTTCTGGTGCGCTGTGGGGAAGGGGCTGCTGGAGGGGAGGAGTCTGCCACCCTTTCTGCCAAGAGGCTCGGTTAGGCCTGGAATATCCCAGGTGTGGCACTGGGCTGGCTTTGCTTTTGCCCTTGTGGGTAGGGAGGCCAGCTGTTGATGGCATCTCTGGGGCATGGGATGGCTGCTCCAGATGTGGCCCTCCTTTGTCCGGATGCTGCACCCTGTCCCCTGGGGTGGTGCTCACTAAGATGTCCCTGAGCCGGGTGGCATGATGTCACACACACACCGTACCTGCACCATGGAGCCCTTTGGGAATCCTGGTGATGCCCAGCCCTTCTGTGGTCCCTCATGCCCACTTTCCCCCTCTATAATGAATGGCAGTAATAAATAAATGTGCAACAGGAAGCTGCCTTCTGGGGTGCTGGCCCGCGGTCCTTGGGGTCTGCGGTCCTGGGCTGGGCAGGGCTGCTCCTTGTGGTGGAGATGAGCTGCTCACGTCGTGGGTGGAAGAAACAGGAAGTGCTGCCCCACCCAAAGGTGCTACCAAGCCCCCGCCGCCCCCTGTTCCCCTTCCCGGTGGCCTCACAGCTGGTGTGTGCTGCCCTCTGCACACAGGCCTCTGGGGGGCTTTCCAGATCCAAAGGGCAGCACATCTACCCAGAAGGCTTTGCGCACACAGCAAGATGGCGCCTGGCCCTGAGTCTCATCCTCGGAGCCCTTTTCAGGTTAAGAAGTTCTGGTTTAGTGCAGGTTTCTCATTCCACGGTGAGGATACTGGAGGCACCGAGAGGGTAACAAGCTTGCTGGAGGGGCCAAATGTATCGGTGCAGGTAGTCATTCCCAGTGGGTTCAGAAATGGATCTGGATCCTGGCTGTACCTCTGAGCAGCTGTGCAGTTTATTTTTTTATTTTTTTATTTTTTTTGTGTCTTTTTTGAGACAGGGTCTCGCTATGCAGTTCAGGCTGGCTTTAAGCTCACTTTGTAGCTCATGCTGGTCTCGAACTCACAACAATCCTCCTGCCTCAGCCTCCCAAGTGCTGGGATTACAAGCATGCGCCACCATGCCCGGCTTAAGCTGTGCAGTTTAGGCAAGAGACGGGGTGTCTCTGTTCTGTCTTCAACACAGGGGTAATGGCAGTGTAGTGCTGAGAAAATGGAGTGACAAATATGTCAGAATTAGAACCATGGTCTAATAAATACTAGCTGTTTCCTTTTCTTTCTCTTTCTCTTCTTTTCCTCCCTCATCCTCCTTATCATTATTTGTGGTATTGGGAATTGAACCCAGGGCCTTCACACTAAGCTACATCTCCAGTTCTTCTCCTTCTCCTTCTTTATATTTTTAGTACAGGGTCTACAGGGTCTCACTATGTAGATCGGACTCATAGTGGCCCACCTGTGTTCAGCCTCCCAAGGGCTGGGATCATAGGCATGCGCCACCACGCCCAGTCTCCCAGTTCTTTCTATTCTTTTTTAATGAGTAGGGTTTCGCTAGGCTGCCCGTTGGCCCGGGCTGGGCTTGAGTTTGCAGTCCCCCTGCCTCAGCCTTCCTGCTGGGATCCAGCTGTGTGCTCCCTCCTGCAGTTAGCATCTACATATTATTTGAGAGCCAAGACTCATGCTAATTTCTTAGCCTGTACCTCTAGCTGACGGGCAGGCTCAAACCGCAAAGGCAGAACTGAGTCTGATAGTTCTTCTGTAAAGTAGAAACCGTGGCACTGAAGCATACGTGGTCACAAAGCTGATGTCTCAGCCTGCGAATTTACCCAGGAATTAGTGGCTGCTGCTTTCCAGGGGCCTCTTTCCAGCAAGCGTGAATAATCAGCATTTGCTGCATACCAGACTACCCTAGCACGCAGCTCATGAGTAAGTGGCTTCAACAGCCGCGTGTTCTCTCCTGGCAGGCTGGGCTGAGTTTAGCAGGCTGGTTCTTCCGCTCGCTTTGTGAGCTTGCTCATGCGGCTCCAGTCCACTGGGAGGGTACTCGGGCTGCGCAGTCCAGACTCGTGGCTTCACTCGTGAGTCTGCAGAGGGCAGGCTGGAGGCTGCTTCCCTGTGCGGGCTCTCTAACTAGCTGGCTCATACAGATCCCCTTCCATGAGCAGGCACAGGTTTGCCAGGAAAGCGGAGCTTAGCCAGGGCCTCTGTGGTAACCAAGCCTCTGTGTGTTGTGCTGCGCCCAAACCAGTCACATGGTTGAACTGTGACTTGGCAGAGAGTGAAATACAGACGCCATTGTGGGCGGCCAGAGCTGCCTAGTACCATGGGGGCTTCTCCTCGCCCATACGGTCCGTACACGCTTGATGGTGAGAGGCTCGGCATGGGGTTTCTGCTGTCTGTTTAAAACTTAAAGTTATGGCTAAGACTGGTGTGGTGATGCACACCTCTAAACCCAGTGCTCTGGGAGGCTGAGGCAGGAGGCCGCAAGTTGCCAACCCGGGCAGTTGAGCACTGTGAGGCTCTCTCGCTGCCCTCCCACCCCTGGGGTGTCTGTCTCTCCGTGTATTATCCCTGTAGTGGCCCAGGTCCGCCTGGGAACTGTGTTGCCCTTCCCTGTGTTGTCAGGGTTGTTTGGGGGTGGGTGGGGCACTCACCGCTGCCCCTCTGCAGAGTTCAGTGGTATCTTGTTCCTTTGCCCTAAGGAAGGGCCTGCTAGTGAGATGGACTTCTCTCTCTTTTTTAAAATTAATTAATATTTATTTATTTGGTACAGGGCCTCACTATGCAGCTGAGATTCATAGCGATCCTCTTATCTCAGCCTCCCCAGGGCTGGAATTATTGTGCACCATAGTGCCCGGGTTCAGGGCAGGCACAACAGGCGGTATTGGGGATCAAACTTGAGTCCTTGCACTTGCCAGGCAGGTGCTCAGACCACCGAGCTATCTCCCACAACCCGGACTTCCCTATCTTATTCATCATATCCCTGCCTGTGCACATAAATATCCATCCATGACCAAGCTGCACCAGTGCTGCCCACGCCCTGGCTGAGCGACTCTGGGATCCACGCCTTGGGGACAAGTGGGTGGCACCGCAGCAAGCTCACTGTCCCTCAGCAGGCCCTGGCCAGTGCCTGCACCTTCTGTATCTCTGAGGCCCCGGGACAGCTGACCACTCTCCTCTGTCGGGAATCTGCACCACCCCCTGGAGCTCTTGAGCAGGTGCCAGGCACCCGGCCACCCTGCTTGGTGGGCGACCTTGGTGGCTTCGTCTGGCTGTCAGGTGGCCTGGTGTGCGTGTAGGGTGTGCGTGTGCATGCGTGAATGTGCGTGGGGGCAGTGGGTGGACAGGCTCTTCCTGCGTGGTTTGTGAGGGGCAGCAGTTCCCGTTACAGATGCAGAAGATTTGAGGAGTTGTTTGATCTGTGTCCAGCAGAGGGCAGTGGAAGGCTGCATCTCCCTTGCCCAGTCTACCATGCATAGGAGGTGACTTGCCATGACTTGCACAAGGGGACCCAGGAAGAAGTCACAGTTGGGGCCCCCAAGTGGGCTGATGTGGAAGCGGTTTTCTGTGCCCAGGAAGATGGTTGAGTCTTTCTGCTAAAGGCCAGAGTCCCCGTGCAAGGGGGCCTTGTGCTTGCTGGAGATGACCTCGTGCATGGCCAGCTGTCCCCTGTGGGGGACTGAGTGTCTCCCCAGTGGATACAACGTGTCTGACCATGGACAGCCATATGTTCAGCCACGGGGAACCAGGTGGGCCCCTGGAGCCTACGGCTGAGCAGGCGGTGTGGGTGGCTATGTGACCACCGTGGGCAGTCAGTGTTTCCTCGAGAAAGGCCACATGTTTGCCTATGGACAGTGGCTGTTGCCCCCTCTGTTCCCCAATGAACTGTCACCAGGAAGTGACATCACCAGGAGTGGCAGTTGAGTGACATCCAACCTGGGCTTCTCCACTCCCCCTGGAGCTCATAAAATGTGCATCTGGGGACACTGAGGAGCGGAAAGACCTCAGGTGGCCGTAGAGGTGACGGCCTCTTCCCCTGCAGGCTGAGGCCCCGGAAGGAGCAGGGCACCTACGCGCTGTCCCTGATCTACGGGAAGACTGTGTACCATTACCTCATTAGCCAGGATAAGGCTGGCAAGTACTGTATCCCGGAGGGCACCAAGTTCGATACCCTGTGGCAGGTAGAGCCATGCACCGTTCTGGGGGATGCGGGCACAGGTGCCCTGGACCCTGCCTGATGCCCACTTCCCGCAGCTGGTGGAGTACCTGAAGCTGAAGGCCGACGGGCTCATCTACTGCCTGAGGGAGGCCTGCCCCAACAACAGCGCAGAGGGTGAGCACCGAGTCATGCCTGGGTGGGGTGGGCCCAGGGACCACAGCCCTCACTGTTTCTTCTGCTCTCTCAGAGGCCACCGCTCCCACGCTTCCTGCCCACCCATCCACGTTCACCCATGTGAGTCAGGGCTTCTCGGTGCTTGGGTTGGGGCTGGGCTGATCCCGGAGAGGAAGGGGGTCCCCTGCATGTCTCTAGGAGTCCTTGTTGGCCCTGCTTACTGTTTTAACCCGTGATCTTTAGCCCCAGAGACGGGTGGACTCTCTCAATTCTGATGGATACACTCCAGAACCAGGTGAGCTGCTCAGATGGGAGGGGGGTCTTGTGCTTAGCTGGGTGTGGGTCTCCAACCCTGTGGGGCTTGGTGGGAGGATGAGGCCAGCCTGCAGGGGCTGGCGCAGTTGAGCCTGTGTGCATTTGTGCTCCAGTCATTGCACCTGCACTTGTGCACTGGCTTGTGTGCTGCTGTGGCCCGACACCTGGGAGCTGCACACCTGCACGTACCAGTCACACCCGCTGTGAGCACTCTTGTGCCTCTTGGGGCTGGCATGCACCTGGCAGCCTTGCCGTGGGCTGCTCCTCCTTACCCCTGCCCCGGTGTTCACACTGCCTGTGCGCCCAGCGCGCCCTGCACCTGCGGACGAGCCGCGGCCGATGCCCATGGACACGAGTGTGTACGAGAGCCCCTACAGCGACCCCGAAGAGCTCAAGGACAAAAAGCTCTTCCTGAAGCGCGAGAACCTGCTCGTGGCCGACATTGAACTTGGCTGCGGCAACTTCGGCTCAGTGCGCCAGGGCGTCTACCGCATGCGCAAGTAGGACTGCCTGGGTGGGGCAGGCTGGGGACCCAGGAGAGGGGGTGAGAAGGTGCAGGCCTGCGCCAGGGTGCTTGGGTGGCTGAGCAGCTGCAGCAGAGGCCTGGCCAGCCCCGGTGGGAGGACAGGAGGGGGTGTTGGCTGGGGCTCTCCCGGGCCTGGGTGTGGGAAGCCCTTCTCAGTCGGGGCCTGGGCTTTGGTCACACCCGTCTCCGGTCAGGAAGCAGATCGACGTGGCCATCAAGGTGCTGAAGCAGAGCACAGAGAAGGCGGACAAGGATGAGATGATGCGGGAGGCGCAGATCATGCACCAGCTGGACAACCCCTACATCGTGCGGCTGATTGGCGTGTGCCAGGCTGAAGCACTCATGCTGGTCATGGAGATGGCGGGTGGCGGCCCGCTGCACAAGTTCCTGGTTGGAAAGAAGTGAGCCCTGGGGCAGGGGTGTGGGGGGCTTGCTCAGCACCCCTAGCACCCTGGCCCTGACCCTGCACCCCTGCTGAGTGTAACTGCCAGCCTCTCACGTCCCTGAGGGTCCTTCGGGGTGTCAGCAGGTTTGGCCAAGTGGCTCCTGTGCATTTATGTCCATAAAGTACTTCCAGCACATCTGGCCCAGCTGGCAAGAGCTTTATAGCGAAGAGCCCCTTCATCCGGCCCCGGGATTCTCCAGGCCAAGTTCACGGCCCTAGGAAGTTGCTCACTGTCGCCTCTGTGACTTAACACAGGGGCAGGGAACAGCAGCCCTGCTGGCTTTTGTATCCATGGTTTTGTATTTTTAAAGGGTTAAATATGAATGAAACAAAACCACGGGTTGACAGAAGCTGCAGTGTGCGCTCCCTGGCCCTGGAAAGAGATGTTTGCCGTTTCATCTGTGTCTCCGAGTGCCCTGCTTGCACACTCTGCAGGGTGCTCCTGGTGATCGCACGCGCTCCGGGGGCTCACATGCCTTCGCTGCGAGTGCCTGACCCTGCCTTCCAACCCTGTGTGGCGCCCTCTGTGCATGGCATTGGCCCTGGGAGCAGGGCTGTCTGTCCCCCTGACCTGCCTCCTCCCCAGGGAGGAGATCCCTGTGAGCAATGTGGCCGAGCTCCTGCACCAGGTGTCCATGGGCATGAAGTACCTGGAGGAGAAGAACTTCGTGCACCGCGACCTGGCGGCCAGAAACGTCCTGCTGGTCAACCGGCACTACGCCAAGATCAGCGACTTTGGCCTGTCCAAGGCCTTGGGTGCCGATGACAGCTACTACACAGTGAGCCCCCTGCCTGTGGTTGTGGGGTGGGGCGGGGCGGGGTGGGCAGAGAGTCCTGAGTCCCCTCGTCCTAGCCATGTCTCCCCGACCCCAGGCCCGCTCTGCAGGGAAGTGGCCCCTCAAGTGGTACGCACCCGAGTGCATCAATTTCCGCAAGTTCTCCAGCCGCAGCGATGTGTGGAGCTATGGGGTCACCATGTGGGAGGCCTTCTCCTACGGCCAGAAGCCTTACAAGGCAGGCAGGCGGGGACAGTCTGGGACAGGTGGGCGGGGGGGTGCAGGAGGCTCTGTCCCTCACACTGCCTGGTCCTGGTCAGTAGAAGATGAAGGGCCCCGAGGTGCTGGAGTTCATCAAGCAGGGCAAGCGGATGGAGTGCCCGGCCGAGTGCCCGCCTGAGATGTACTCTCTCATGAGCGACTGCTGGATCTACAAGTGAGTACTGGGGTGGGAAGCCTTCCGGCCCCACGCCGACCTGGCACCCAGCCATTAATGTCACTGTGGCTCTTATGTGTCTGTGCCCAGTCCCCAGCTCACACGTGGGCCTGCCACCTCACCTGCCACCACTCAACATGTGGAGCCCACAGCCCTCACCCAGCATGAGACCTGCTTCTTGGGCATGCGAGGTGGTCACTGCCTAATCCCTTGGCGCCTCCAGCCAGGTGCTCTGCCCAGTAGGCCAGCATCGAGTACCCAGGCCTCCCATGTCTAACCCCACCCCATTCGGCTCGGTGCCCGGGACCCTTGTCCCAGCAGTCCCTACCTCACAGATGGTGTCACCCTCCACTGGTCCCTTGGCTCTTTGGTTGCTGCTCTAACAGCTGAGGACTTAGTTCTCCCAGGGCTCTGTGTCAGCAACACCAGTATTCCAGGGCCCGCACTCTAATACCTCCATTACCCAGCAGTCTCCCCACCCAGTGGCCCATTCACTTCTGGACAGCCCCATAAGTCCACCATATCCAAGCCCCATGCAAAGCCTCTTGCAGGCTGAAGCTGGGGCTGGTGTGGTCAGTGCCGTGTCTGCACCCCACAGGTGGGAGGACCGCCCTGACTTCCAGACAGTGGAGCAGCGCATGCGGACCTATTACTACAGCCTGGCGAGCAGAGTCGAGGGGTCCCCGAAGGGCTCACAGGGGCCTGAGGCTGCGTGTGTCTGACCTCCGGCCGCATGGAACCTGGGACCCCAGGCTGACCTTGGTCCTCTAGCCTGGGGCTGCCTCGGGACTCTGGCTGTAGGTCCCATGGGGTCCGAGGCCATCTGGGCTTCAGCTTTTCTTTTGCCTGGGCTCCTCTTCTTTCTGGGATGAACCTGGCCCGGATGCCTTGGGTGGGCACTGGAAGGGGTGGATGGGAAGTGGCAGGTCCCCCAAAGCGGCTTCTGTCCCTCCCTGCATGGAGGTCATCTTCAGGAAGAGCAGGTGCACACAGGTGCATGGGGCCAAAGGGCTGTGTGCACTGCCTCAGTTTCTCTGCCTGTTCAGTTGCTCCTACTTTGCCCTTGGGCCTCAGGCACAGCTGTGGTCTCTGTCACTTGCTGCTCCAAAGGTCGGTTCAGCCCTGTATACAGCAGTTCCCATCTTGCTGCCTCAGTTTCCCCACATGGGAAATTGGGTTGTTGGAACACAGGACACCACAGAGGACTAACAGGCCTCCAGGAGCCTGCACTGCTTTTCTGAGCTGCCCCCTCCCAAGGGGGACAGGTTCCACCTCAGTGCCTCCCTAAGTCCCTCTTTCACATTGGCCCGAGCAAGTCTGGGACAGCATGTGACCCACAGCAGCCAATGAGAGGCGAGCTTCACTGGGCTCCTTTGTATCTGTGGTGTGGAGCTGTTTTGTGGGACCACGGGGAGTGGGGTGAAGGCCGCAGAGCCCGAGGCTACGGAGAGGGCCCCTGCACCTTGGGGACATGTGAATACCGCGTGATGCCAGGACCCCAGCCCAACGCAGACCTCGCCATCTACTATTGGGTGTTAGTGATTTAAATGTCAATTAATTTAGCACATTTTGCTACTTTTGTTTCCATGACCTTTGTGTTCCCTGTGGAAGCCGAGGAGGGCAGGACTGCAGTGACTCCTTGTGTTTGTGGGGTGTCTGGGACGCTCGCGGTGTTGGAGGGCCTGTGAACCCTGCCAGGCGTAGCTGCTGGGTCACAGTCAGGCCGCAGAGCACAGCTAATTGCAAAGATAGACATGGAACTCGGACTGTGCCAAGCCTGTCACCGTTTGTGACCTCTAGGCGGTTTTACCTAATTAAAATGTAATATACCAGGGCCTAAATATTAAATGCAAACATTGTTTTTTTAAAATTACTTGCCTTAAAACTAATAAATGAAGGAAAGTCACAGCTGCGGTGTGACTCACTGGCTTTCTGAGTCCCTGTTGCAGATAGCTCGGTTTTGTTAAAGTTCCCTTGTAACTGGATGATGATTTATTTTATTATGTAAACTATACCGGAGAGTAAATACACCTTTACTTCACTTCTTTTATGTTCATTATCATTCGTTCTGTTTCGTAATTATGGCTGAAAACTGTGATTTCATAGGAAGTGATTCACCCTGGTTATCAAAATATTTCCCTGGCGCTTCACAGGGCTGCAGAATGGACCCGGGAAACACTATGCAGTTCTGCCACACAACCATGAGGTGGCGCTGCAGACCATACCGGTTGCTCGCCGAATCTCCAGACTCCAATGTTGACCGCTGCTGCGCGTTGCTACCTCTTGCCTCCTTTCCTGCCACCTCTGCGGGGAACGCATCCTATCCTGTTTGGCCCGATTTCCCTAGGGGGTGGGGGTGGGGCAAGTTTTGTAACCCGTTGGTGCCTCGGTTCTGCGGGTGGATTCCTTGGGAAGAGTAAATCCAGGTCAAGGACTAGAAAATCTCAGTGGTAGCTGAGGGCAGGGAGGGCGTTTGAACAGGAGCGTTCTGCGGTGAAGACAGACTCCCTTTCCGGTGCTGTGGAAGGTGCGGCGGGTGGCTCAGGCCCCTGCACAGGTACCAGGGCCTGGGCCAGCGGTTCTTCCTCCTCCTCCTCCTCCTCCTCCTCCTCCTCCTCTCTTACCCTCCCTGGGGACCTCTACACAGTGAGCTTCCTGGTCCCTGGCAGACACAGGTTGGGGCCGGGTGAGGTCTGCCCTGGAGGAGAAGCCATGAGCTGCAGGCCAGGGATAGGGTGTGTTGATGCACACCAGCAATCAACCCACTCAGGAGGCTGAGGCAGGGGAGTGCCACAAGGTCAAGAGTAGCCTTTGTCTCAATAAACAATAAGCACTGATGACATAGAGGCTGAAGGGACCCACGTGCATTCTCTGGGACTAGGTGACGGGAGAGCAGGCTTGTGCGCAGGGATGGAGCTGCTGGGCCATGGAACATTCAGGAGGCTGGGTGTTCAGGGCCCCTGTGAAGCCCTTCACCTCGCCTGCCCCACCCCTCCACTCTCCTGCCCTCTCCTTTCTGACTTCCTCATCTGTCCCTTTGTGTCCAGTGTATTCTGTGGTCTCAGGCTCTGTCTGTCTCTGTGTCCCGGTCTGCCCTCATCTGTCTCTCCATCTGTCTGCAGTCCCACTACCCTCTGTGGGTAGAAGAGCTGCCTCACCCTGAGACTGCCCCTGCTTTGGGGGTCTGAACTCTCGACGCTGGCTGCCCTGGGGATAGGAGGACCCAGGCTCCAGGCCTAAGTCTGGTGGTTCTGGCTGCAGCCGCTGCTCCATGTCCCCCACCCACAGGCCCTGGCCCCTGCCCACTTCTGTGGGCGTCACCTCTGCACCCTGCAGTGCCGATGCCGTCCACACTGGACTACCGCTTCTCCCCCCCACGGATGCGGAGACCCAGCCTTGGGACTCCTCTCTAAAGGTCCTGTCTCTCTCAGCTTGGTACAAGCATCTGCCAGGACCTGGGTGTCCTGTGTGTCTCTGAGAGCAGGGCCTTAGTGACAACAGGGCAAGAGGGCTCCCTGCTGGGAGAGGTCCAATGGGACAGGGCCGTCAGGGTCAGCCCTGCAGTCTTGGCTGTCACAGAGTACCGGGCTGGCGCTGTGGCTGTGGAGGGCCTGGCTGCTGGGACCCTGCTCAGGGTAACACCAGTGGGGCTGGGAGAGGCTCAGCTGTCAGTCTGTTTTGTCACTGTGACAAAGTACTGGACAACATCAACTTACAGAAGGTTACAGAGGGCGTGGGCATCTGCGCTGGTGGAGGCCTGCGTGGTGGATAGGCTGGTGGAACCACAGTGACAGGAAGCAGAGACTCTGGGACAAGAAGACCCTGCAGGCACACTGGGTGACCTGTTCCTTTACCAGGCTGTCCCTGCAGTCTCCGCTGCCTGCAGCGAGGCCTCCACCTAGAGCCCACCGAGAGGCTGACCCTCGATGAGGTGGCGCCCATGTACCCCCGGCAGCTCTGCCGAGTCTCCAGAGCATGGGCTTGGGGCCTATTTGTGTCCAAGGCTCAGTGCCTGCTTCAGGTGGTGCGTGCTGCTCCCAGGAGCTGGTGGCTGTGTGCAGAGTTGGGAGCAGCTGGAGACCAGCCCGGCCTCTGCCTCCGGTTTAGCTTTGGCTCCTGGTGTGCATGGCCAGCTCTGTTGGGTGCTCAGAGCTTGGGTCCTTGCTCACACAGGAAGAGGCGTGGCCTCCTGTCCTGGGTGCCTCTGGTTGTCCTCCTTGGGTCACTTAGCACAAGAGGCTGGACATTGTGTCTCAGGGACATTCCCCTTGAGTGTCCTTTTTTTTTTTTTGGTGGAACCGGGGATTGAATTCAGGCCCTTGCACTTGCCAGGGAAGTGCTTATTCCACTGAGCCATCTCCCTGGCCCCCTTGAGTGTCATTTTTTTCAGAGCTGGAGACGGAACCCAGGACAGGGCCTCATGGACACCAGGAAGCCCTTGTTGCTCAGCCTCACCCAAGCTCTTGTCCCTGAACCTTTGAGGCTGGGCCCACAGGACCTGGGGCAGGCCTGAGGCTGCGCGATGTGGGACTCCAGCCACAGGGACCCCCTTGGCACTGGAGGTCTGGGGGTACTGGCGGAGGGCAGGCTTTGAGCTGTGTGGGTGGGGAGCGCTAGGTGGAGAGTACAGCCGTGTCAGGATCCAGAGCAGGGACAGTCCACTCAGGCACAGTGACAGACTGCAGGCCGTGGGATGGTGCAGGCCGTGCTCAGAGCCAGGGGAAAGCATCTGTGGTGTATCAGGGAAGGGTGCGATATCTACAACACAAAATAACTCGGAGAACATATAAGTAGCCCTTATAACTCAACAACAGAAGGACAGCCCGACCAAAAACTGCGCAAAGCACTTGACTACATCCTTCTCCCCAAAAGATTCATGGTGGCCAGGAAGTACGCAAGGGTGCTCGTCTTTAAAGAGATGCAAATCAAAAACACAAGGAAAGACCATTTCTGTCCTACCCGCGGAGCGGAAGAGTGCCACTAACACACAAGTGTTGGTGAGATGCGGAGAAGCGAGGACACTTGGGCGCCGTGGGCGTGAGTGCGAGCAGCCAGCTACTGTGGGAAGCGGCTCAGGGTCTCCTTGCAGAACTAAACGTTCAATTAATAATCCTGCTTTTAAGCATAAATCTAAAAATGACTAAAAACAAGGACTCAGATTTTCATATATCAATGTTAAATGCAGAACAACAATACTAATAATATGTATTATAATAATAATAATTACTATTATGTACTTAGCACTGGGTCTACAGGGTCTCACTACACAGATAGACTCACAGTGATCCTCCTGTGTTCAGCCTCCCAAGCGCTGGGATTGCAGGCGCACGTCGCCACGCCCAGTCTCAATCACCGTCTCAGTGCACCCTGGGGATGGGGACAGCACGACACACTGGGGATTGAACCCCAGTCCCTGCGTCTGCCTAAGCAGGTGCTTTAATCCGCTGAGCTATCTGGCTGGCCCATAAAATTGTTATTTTTTTATTTCATAGAAAAAAGATAAAATTTCATAACAAAGTACTAGGAGAATAACAATGGTGGATACATTGCATATTGTCATCTCTTAAGTAATTACTCTGAGTACAAGATATGGGCATAAAAATTCTCCAATCAGCATAAGTATAAACCTTCTTTTTCTATGAACTAAGAGACACTAATAGTATAACTTGCACTTTTTCTCTTTTCCCTTCCTTTCTTTGCCCTTTCCCCCATACTAGTTTCTTTCTTTCCCTTTAAACAATTTCTTCCCATTTCACAATACCTATTGTACATTTCAGACCTTATTTACTCTCTCAGCTTCTCACACCAGGGAGACAATAAGATGTTTACACACGTGAGTCTGATTGATTTCATTAATGAGTATGGTTTTAGAGAAAATGTGCCTGGGAAAGATGTGATTTCCAGTCCCAAGACTGCCTCTGGGACTGCATCCATTTACCTATGAAAGTCCAAGTATATCATTGTTTATGGCTTGGGTAACACTCCGTTGCAGAAAAGTGCCACATCTTTTTATCCGTTCCTTAACTGATGGGAGTTTGGGGGCTGTTTCCAGCAATTTTTTTCTTTCTTTCTTTTTTTTTTTTTTAGGAAATGGGGATTGAACTCAGGCCTTTGGGCTTGCCAGGGAAGCGTTTATTCTACTGAGCCATCTCCCTGGCCCCCTGTTTCTAGGATTTAGCTATTACAAAATGAGCTGCTATAGACATGGCTGCATGGATATAGCTCTCGTTAGGATGTGTTTAATTTTCCTGGGAAGATCCTTGGAAGCGGAATAGCTGGGTCCAGTCGGACCTCTAACCCTAGGTTTGGTTTTTTCAAAATGTATTTAGTGCAGAGTCTACGGGGTCTCACTACGCAGATCAAGTTCACAGTGATCCTCCTGTTTTCAGCCTCCCAAGTGCTGGGATTGCAGGTACGCGCCGCCAGCCCAGGTCCCGTCGCCTTCTCAGCGTGCCCTGGGGGAAGGGCTGGCACGATCCTAATTTTTTGAGTCTCCAACTGATTTTCACAGTGATGGTACCAGCCTACACTCCCACCAACAATGGACAAGGTTTTTTTTTTTTTTTCTTTCTCTAAAGCCTCATCAGCATTTGTCATTGGTTGATTTCTTTTTCTTTTTGTCTTTTTTTTGAGACAGGGTCTCACTATGCAGTTCAGGCTGGCCTCGAACTCACAACAATCCACCTGCCTCAGCCTCCCCAGTGCTGGGATTGCAGGCCTGCGCCACCACGCCCGGCTTGGTTGATTTCTTAATGATAGCCATTCTGGGTGAGATGGAATCTCAGTGTTTTAATTTGTACCTCTCAAATGACCAGTGAAATGATATTGAACACTGTTTTTTATATACTTACTTGCGATTTGTATTTCTTCATCTGAGAAGCGTGTATTCATCTCAGATGCCTTTTTTGGATTTGAATTTGGGGGTTCTGATTTTTTTCAATTTTTTATATGTTCTAGATAGAAGTCCTTTGAGGGACAGTTGACTGAAATTCTTTCCCATTCTGTGGGTTGTCTCTTCACTCTGTTGGTGATTTCTTTAGATGTGCAAAAGCGTTTTAATAACATGAAGTCCCAGTTGATTCTTTGAAGTACTTCCCTTGCAGTTTGCTTTTTGTTCATGAACTGTCTATCCCTATGCCCTCAAGACTTCTACCTACTCTCTCTTTTCATAGGTTGAGTGTTTCTGTTTTAATATTTAAATCTTTGATCCATTTTTTTACTTTAGTTTGGTGCATGGGGACAGATGGGATTGTTTAGTCTTCAGCACCGTGAGCCAAGTTTTCCAGCACCATTTGCTGAGGAGGCTGCCTCGCTTCCAGCGAACACGCTTGGCGGCTTTGTCAAAGACGAGGTGGCTGAGTGTGTTTGCAGTTGTGTCTGCATCTTCTAATCGGCTCTGCTGATCTTCAGGTCTGTGTTTTTGCCCGTACCATGCTGACTTCATCACAGTAGCTCTGCAGGTAATTTCAAGGCAGAGATCGTGATACCTCTAATGCAGAGTTATTGACAAATGGTCCAGGGATGAGAAAACCCAAGCTCTTCAACTGATGAATAGATCAAACACGGCATTGACAGGTTCTGGCCCTAGTATGAATTGCTGAATTATTACGGTGGTCAATAATTTTTTTTTTTTGTGGAACTGAAGATTGAACTCAGGCCCTTGTGCTTGCCAGGGAAGTGCTTATTCTACCGAGGAAGTGCTTATCTCCCTGGTCCCACAGTGGTTACATAATATGGCTGGAGTCCTTAAAACAACAGCTTATCTTTCCGAGACCACCTCCCCGCTTCTTCTCCAACTCAGCCCAGGGTGCAGTTTCCTTTCACCTTTCCTGCCACCTCAGGGAAGGGCCCAGTCAACTCCTCAGGTGTATCTAAACAAATTCCACCCCTGGCAAAAGGCCATAAAAGCCTCAGCCTCCCTTTGTTCCAATCCAGAGAATTCCTTATCTTCCCAAATTCTCTTCATGTCCTCCAAGATAATAAGGCCCCTTTTCCTTTTTCCTTCTGCCTGTTTCTCTGCTGCAACACTGGTTAAAAACCTATCAAACATAAACAATGAAATATTATTTGACCATGAAAATGAAACTATCACAAGCTACAGTAAGGATGAGCTTTAAAAACATGTTAAGCCGGGCGTGGTGGTGCAGGCCTGTAATCCCAGCACTCGGAGGCTGAGGCAGGAGGATTGTTGTGAGTTCGAGACCAGCCTGAGCTACAAAATGAGCTTAAGGCCAGCCTGAACTGCATAGTAAGACTCTGTCTCAAAAAGACAAAAAAAAAAAAAAAAAAAAAAAAAAAAAAAAAAAAAAAAAAAAAAAAAAAAAAAAAAAAAAAAAAAAAAAAAAAAAAAAAAAAAAAAAAAAAAAAAAAAAAAAAAAAAAAAAAAAAAAAAAAAAA
>PVKA01013016.1:0-56137 GCA_004027165.1 Ctenomys sociabilis | reverse complement strand
CTCTTAATTCACTGATAAGAGATATCTGCTAAAATAATATCTGTAAATATAATATCATGTATGCACCTTGTACAATACCAAAACGTTATGAAAACAGTTTGCAATGTATTAATTCATCGAATGTGTATGGTTAAGGTGTCTTGAAACTGTCTGATTGACATTTGTATTTTAATAAAATAAAAATAAATGAAAAATAAAATAAAATAAAAATAAATGAAAAATAAAATAAAATAAAAATAATAAAAAAAAATAAAAAATTGTTAGGCAGATAAAAAAAAATCTTACAAATGTGAAAAGCTTGTAATTCTGAAGATCACAAAACTGAACTGAATGAAAGAAATTTAACAGTAGCTAATTAATATCTGAACTTATCCCATGCTATCAACATATCAACACAAGGGAAAAGAGATTAAACCTCTTCAAGTTGTACATGGAAAGATAAGCCTTGTACAATTACATCAAAGTTATGACTCAAATGAAAGAAAAAGTCTTATCAGGCCCAGATCCTGGGACTCCAGGCACCATGTCATGTTCCATAATATGCTGTGTGCAATGTTGTTTTCACCTATCCACTTTCCTCTAGCTGGTCTTTAGTCCTGTATCCCTGCGATATTAATTCTGCTTGAGCCCTTGGAGATAATGGTGAGGTTTGACTCTAGATTGGAACCTTATGCTTTCTCTTCTTTAGAAAATTTACCGTGAGGGTTGGGATGAAGTGAAGATGAGCTGTGACGTGCGGCTGGACGCCATCCCTATCCAGTCTGCCAAGGCCTCCAGGGAGATTGCCAGTGATGTGAGCTTGGCCTTTTCTTACTTTCTTGGTTTGTTAAGCAAACACCCAGGTGCATCAAGAGGGCATGCTGTGATCCACCTGCTTTGTTTTCCTCTTGCAGTATAAATACAAGCTTGACCACGAAAAGCAGAAGGGACACTATGTGGGCACTCGGACAGCCAAGGATGACAACAAGATCCGGTGGGCCCTGATAGCTGGCAAGCTTCAGAATGAAAGAGAGTACCGGCTACACTGGGCCAAATGGAAGAACAAGTTCCAAAGCCCTGCAGATATGCTCTCTGTTCTGCATTCTAAAAATTCCCAGGCCCTGGTCAGCAACGTTGACTACCGCCATCACCTGCATCAGTGGACATGCCTGCCTGACCAGAACGATGTGATCCAGGCCAAGAAAGCCTATGAGCTGCAGAGCGATGTGAGTGCGCTGCGCTGTAGGAGGAGCTCCTCTGTTGCTAAGCCATGACTTTTAGGCAGTTCACTGCATTATATCCTTTTGTCATCCTTTCATGTCCTTATGCAGCCAAGAATTGGATATTAGTTAAGTTTTATGACATGGTATCAAAATCACCTAAGCCAAGAAGGATCTTTGCATCAAGAAATAAATGGCAGGGAAAAAAGAAAGAAATGGTAGGGAAGAGGAGCTGAAGGGAAGGGATGGGAATGGAAAAAAGAAGAGAGAGACTGACTGACAGACAGACAGACAGATGTATCAATAAATATAGGGGATTTTTTCTTATTATACCAGAGCTTGAATCCAGGAGCCCAGGAATCTGTGCCCCAGGACCCCTTTTTGCTTTTCCAGGACTGTCTCCTTAAGTCATATTTCTTAGGCTGAGCTGAAACTTCTGGTTCTCCCTCCTCAGTCTCTCAAAGTGCTGGGAATACAAGTGCGGTCTTACAGGGGTGAGATAACAGGATTGCTAGTCTTAATAATATTAAGTTAAATAAAACTATAATGGAAAAATTGTAGAAATAATTACATTATTTCTATGGAATTTAGGTAGCATCAATGTTCATATCAAATAAAATATTGATAAGCTAGGATCTAGGTGCAGACATGCTTTAGCATAGTTTTTTGTGAAGTTTTAAGTTGAAGTTGCCATAATTAAGGCAAGATATTTTTGTGTACAAATCTAGGATTTCCCATTTATCTTAAAAATTTAGAAGATGCAGTTCTAGACATGCTTTATCCCCTAAAAAGAATATCTTAGAACTGAAGTGAGGTTAATTCATGCTTTTATTTTTGAAGCACACACTATTTACTATTGCAGAGTACACCAAAATTAATTGATATTAGAAGTAACTATAAAATAGTGTATCAATAGAGATACCAGGTATAACATGCACAAAGCCAAGAAAACCACCAGTGCCAGTTGCTGCACTTCTATTGCACCGTCCTTTGAGGGAAACGGCAGGAAAAAATTGTTGAGAGCAAACATCATCGAGCAGAAAACCCAAGTTAAGTAGAAAAAACTATCCTCCAAATGGTCACAGTATGTGCCCTAATTAATTTTCTCATATTATTCATCTGACTGCTTAAGTATCTCCCTGGCTTATATGGTGTTTAAATTGTGTCACTTCCCTGATCTCTGGCTAGGCTAAATGGAACCAGGCTACTGGTGGTATTGAATTCATTCCGGTCTTGTTTCCACAGGCTGTTTACAAGGCTGATTTGGAGTGGCTGCGTGGAATTGGGTGGATGCCAAACGATTCTGTTTCTGTCAATCACGCCAAACATGCTGCAGATATCTTCAGTGAGGTATCCCAGACTGTGCTGTGTCATTCAGTACATTTTCAAAGGAAGCGAATAAAAACAGATGACCCAAAATGTCAGTACTTTTTAGTCATTTTTAATTGCTGAAACTTAAGTGACATATATTTTCCAAAATAATCTGTACTATTTCCTTCGCATTGTAAGACCACCTCACTAATATAGTAATCCCAGCATACTCTCAGTTCTGCTTAGAACTGGAAAAATTCTTTCGACACTTATAGCAATAGGCTGGGAAAGGTTTATCCAGTTGAAGAATGGACTGAACATACACACATAAAGCCATGACTGAGGTGTCAGTCTTGCCACTTTAAATTCTCTAGGAGGTATAAGAAACCAACCCATTTGTTTACAAAGTAGAATTCAGAGAAGAAAACCAAGTTGATAAGAAGATGCCATTTACTTAAGGAATCAACACCTCTAGTTGAGAAGGACCGTTGTATTCAGGAAATCTCAATCATTATGACTGAGGACTACAACTGTCTAAAAGATCTTTTTTTTTTCCTCTTAGAAAAAGTATCGCACAAAAATAGAAAATCTCAACTTTACTCCTGTGGATGACAGAGTTGACTATGTGACAGCAAAGCAAAGTGGTGAGATCCTTAATGATGTAAGTATACAATGGCTCTAAAATTACACAGTCACGCTAAGTGTAGGTGGTGTGCACCTGTGACCCCAGCACTCAGGAGGTAGAGGCGGGAGGATTGCCACAAGTAGGGACCAGCTTGCACTGCACAGTGAGTTCAAGGCCAGCCTGAACTATATAGTGAGACTGCTTTTTAAAAATTTAAGAAATAGCCGGGTGTGGTGGCGCATGCCTGTAATCCCAGCACTCGGGAGGCTAAGACAGGAGGATTGTTGTGAGTTCGAGACCAGCCTGAGCTACAAAGTGAGCTCGAGGCCAGCCTGAACTGCATAGTGAGACCCTGTCTCAAAAAGACAAAAAAAAAAAAAAAATTTAAGAAATAATAAAATAAAAATTATGCTACCATGCAGCTACCATTTCTAAAATTTTCTACCTCCTTGTACTTCAGCATGCCATGATTTCCAAGATACAAATTTTAATCTTCAGGATGTTTGATACTAGGACTTGCTTGGACAACATGATGTTCTTAATGTCAAGTAAATAGTCCCCTTGTACCCCTACCTTTAGATTAAATACCGGAAAGATTGGAATGACAACAAGTCAAAATACACCCTCACAGAAACCCCTCTGCTGCACACTGCCCAAGAGGCTGCCCGAATCCTCGACCAGGTAGGGTTCTTACTTGGGTGCCTGATGCTTTCAGTGGGGATCTAGAACCTAATGGAGCCAGGGCAGTTTATGCCCAGGACTTCTCATCTAACCTCCACTGTGTTCTCTTTTTCTCCCAGTACCTCTACAAGGAAGGCTGGGAGAAGCAGAAAGCTACAGGCTACATCTTGCCTCCAGATGCTGTGCCGTTTGTTCATGCCCATCACTCCAGTGATGTCCAGAGTGAGGTAATTTTCCCCGGCCTGTGTGCACTTCAGAAAAGCTGGACCTTGCCTGTAAGGAATGTGAGACATGTGTGAGGTGCCGAGGGCCCTGGATAGATGCTCTGTTCCACCCTGGCAGGCAGGGAGGAGCTCACGTGGGGCTACAGTGGCTCTTCTTTTGGTCTTTTCCATGGGCTTGGGGCCTCCTCCTTTCCTTCCTTCTTCCTTCAAAAGCTATTGTAAGAGTTCCTTACCTTTTCTCACATCTTCTGCCTCAAAAATCTCTAGTCTTGCAAATAGATGTGCCAGAAATGTAGAGCTAATATATATATATATATATATATATATATATATATATATATATATATATATATTTTAACTTTGCTTTTTTCATATTTATTTATTATTTTGATGATTTACAATCCTGGTTTTGGAGGGGGTCACCCACAAAGAAATGGGGGTGTGGGGGCTGAGTTTCTGCTGTTTCTGGGCCCAGGGTCCTGCCCCTTTGCCCTGTATGGCTGTACAAGCTAATAGAAGCTATGATCTTCTTCCCACCAGCTGAAGTATAAAGCCGAACATGTGAAGCAGAAAGGCCACTATGTCGGTGTACCAACCATGAGAGATGACCCTAAGCTGGTTTGGTTTGAGCACGCAGGCCAGATCCAGAATGAGAGACTCTACAAGCAGGACTATCACAAAACAAAGGCCAAAATCAATATTCCTTCGGACATGGTGTCGGTCTTGGCAGCCAAGCAGGGGCAGGACCTTGTCAGCAATATCGATTACCGCAATTATCTGCACCAGTGGACGTGTCATCCTGACCAAAACGATGTGATCCAGGCAAGAAAGGCCTACGACCTACAGAGTGATGTAAGTGGTTTCCCTCCCTTCATTATTTAGAGACGTACAATGCAGTGAGGATAAGCAGCGGTCCAGACCAACCAGTTTTTGAAACTGTGGATATACAGATTTACTTTGCACCCAGAAGAGAACTGAGGCTTGATAGTAAAGGACGATATTGATATGGGCCAGTGATTGATTGATTGATAACTGCCTACAGACTGAATAACTTTCAAAGTTGGTTATTTTTAAAAATCTAGTTTTATGCCATTTCTGTTATCAGCAACTTCTTACATTCACATGAAAAGTTTCCAGCTGACTAAAACTAATAATTTGCTTGGGTGAAAACTGAGATAGAATTGGGGTTTTGGCAACATGAAGTCATTGTGATGGACAAGAGGCTAAGAGCACCTCATCTTGTGGAGAGTACCAGAAGAATCTAAGAGCTGAGAGGAAGCAGGGGAGAGGAAAAGTCAGGGATAGAGACAGAAGTGTCCACTGCATTTGAGACACCTGCCCACTGACCTGTAAATACACGGGCCTTTACTTAGGCAGTTGCTTTCCTTTGTCTCAGCACCACACAGATTTCAACATAACTAAAGATACCAAGTCTTTCCAAAGCTGCAACTTCCTCATTAAAGCTTTTCCTGTAGGTGAAGGTGAAGGCCTCTTCCCTTAATTCCAGTAGCACTGTGTGACCTCTCTTTCATGATGCTTAAGCTTATACTTACCCCTTAACATACTGAGAACAATGCCTTGTGCAGTCTCACAGGCCAAGAAAATGTTGCTCAGGTAAAGTCCCCATGAAGGAGACAATAGCCACTAAAAAGAAACCTCAAAAAAAAAAATCTGAAAAATAAGTTTGGAATTTGCTCTTTGTAATCCTGAGCCTAAGCCACGCACATCTGTATCCTGTTTTCAGATTGTCTACAAGGCTGATCTGGAGTGGCTCCGAGGAATCGGCTGGATCCCCTTGGATTCTGTGGACCACGTGAGGGTCACTAAGAACCAGCAGATGGTGAATCAGGTGTGCAAAGTCTGTTCCTTTTGGAACCTAAGGCCTACCCTCCTTATCCTGTGGGGATGGACCTGTCTCAACTGTCTCTAACTCTTTGCAGATAAAATATAAGAAAGATGCTCTTGACAACTATCCCAATTTTACAAGTGTGGTGGATCCTCCAGAGATTGTTTTGGCCAAGATTAATGCAGTCAATCAAAGTGATGTGAGTTTTTTTGTGTATGCAAAAATATATAGACTGAGAATTGATTAGAATGGATTAGCTTACCTCTAGATAACTGCTTGTAATAACTTGTGATGGGGTAAATTATAAGATAACCTGGGTGTGAGGTCTTAAAAGACACTAGTGGACAGTGTACCTGCTTTTAGATATCTATATTCTTTTCTAAAACATCGTATTATAATATATAAAATTTACCAAAATGTAACCAGTGGGTTAGTTTTAATCTGTAAGTATAGACTGTTGATTATATTGTTGGGTAGATTATATAAAATTTTAAATATAGATTTATAGTAATCAAAGCTTTTTATTATTTTCTCTTTTTAGGTAAAATATAAAGAAACGTTTAATAAAGCTAAGGGCAAATATACATTTTCTCCAGACACACCGTACATTTCCCATTCCAAGGACATGGGAAAACTCTACAGTACTGTGAGTCCTGTTTCATGTAGTAGCATCTCGGTTCCTAGTATTAACACTTATTGGTGTTCATCTTTTTGGCTGATTTTGTGGACAGCTAAACAGTGAAAACAAAGCAATGCATTGTTTTAGTTGCATCTTGTCTTGCCTGCTAGAAACAGTATATCACTCAGAGTGAGCAGTATGTGCTCAGCTGGACTCTTCGAGCTCTTGTGATGTGCTAGGAACTATAGCAGGCATCAGGGACTACAGCTAAATGAGGTGAACTCTTCAGGAGCTCCAGCAAGTGACAAGAATAGACACAAATAAGCAGATAATAATGATGGGTGCTACAAAAGCTCCCAGAGCACAGAATTGGGAGCAACTTCCAAGGGAGGAAAGGCTTGTTTTTCTTTAGCAATCTTGCACAGGTGTCTCCAGCACCCAGGTTGAAGGCTTGCTCTCTAACATTTAATTTGGGCAATGTAAAGGGGCAGTGCTTATTCAGTTGAAAGCAATTTTGATGCTTCTCTTCCTGTATACAAATTTCTCATCACTTTTAGTGCAACTGTAAATAATGTTCACTCTGTTATAAAATGCCTGAGATTCCATTTGCAATAAACAGAATGACTGCCCTTTTCTAGCTAGGCTTGCTAATGGCTACAAATAAAGATTTTAGGTCCTGCTTTGAACATAAATGTTTTGCTTTAATTTTTATAATGGTTTTATTAATATCTGAAAGTGCTAAATGAATGCAAATTTTTATCAACACATACTTCTTTGTTCTAGATATTGTATAAGGGAGCCTGGGAGGGAACCAAGGCCTATGGCTACACCCTGGATGAGCGTTATATTCCTATTGTTGGAGCCAAGCATGCTGACCTGGTGAACAGTGAGGTCAGTGTGGATTTTTCCTCCCCTAAGGGGTCATTTGTGGGGAGAAAAGAACTAATTAGAAAACTCCAGAACTTCTAACTGTTGAATCTGTCTCACAGCTGAAATATAAAGAGACATATGAGAAGCAGAAAGGCCACTACCTGGCTGGAAAAGTGATCAGTGAGTTCCCTGATGTGGTTCATTGTCTGGATTTCCAGCAGATGAGGAGTGCGGTAAGCCAATGCCCACTTCCACATGGTCTTGTACCCCTTCATTGTGCTCTGTGCTTGCCTATTTACAGCTGTTCCTGTGTCTCAGAACTAGAGATTGGGGGATGGAGAGTTATCTTTTGTTTTTCCGAGATGAGATCTCATGTGTAGCCCAGGATGGCCTTGAATTTGTGGCAGTCCTCCTGCCTCCGCCTTCTGAGTGCTGAGATTACCAAGGGACACCATGTTAGGCTTAGAATAATTTAATCTAGACATTTACCCTCACTTTGCACCCTCATTGACTGGGGGTTTCCTGTCTTCTGTTTCCTCTATCACCAAACACACAGTGAGAGCTCTATAATGTGAAAAGAGAAACTGACAAGCTCACTGTTGGCCTTGGAGTCTAGAAAGATGAGAAACTGAAAAGGAAGGTATAAAAAAAATTTTAGCATCAGTGTAATTTAGAGGTATTGATCTATATTAGAATTAAGACTCAAAAGAGATTGATCTGAATTAAGTTTTAATTCTTATCTAACTTTTGTCTTTAAAAATGTCATTTTTTAGTTGAACTACAGAAAACACTATGAGGACACAAAAGCGAACGTTCATATCCCCAATGACATGCTGAATCACGTGCTGGCTAAAAGGTGCCAGTACATCCTCAGTGACCTGGAATATCGACACTATTTCCACCAGTGGACGTCTCTCCCGGAAGAACCCAAGTTTATGCACGCCCGAAATGCTCAGGAGATTTTAAGTGATGTATGCTATCTTTCTGCATTTGAGTTAGGTTACAGGCTTCCTTAGGCTTCAGTTGTTCCTATGTTTATACACTGGAAACTTTCAAAATAAAGTTGCACAAGTAACCAATTTTTGGTTTAAGAATTTCCTCTGAGCCTTTGAACATCTATGTTAAATTTTTAATCTGTTCGGCAGTAAGTAGGATGTAGGTATTGCTCCCCTCACAGTTTTTGTACGCCGGGCAGGGAAGTACAGACCTCCACACATGCCTTCTGAGCACTAAGCCCAGTCAAGGGCCAACAGGAAATTACTAAAACACTCAGAATTCTGTAAATTCAGAATACCTATCACTATTGGTTGTCCTTTGTCTCTTGCAGAATGTGTATAAAGATGACTTAAATTGGCTGAGAGGCATTGGCTGCTATGTTTGGGATACACCCCAGATCCTCCATGCCAAGAAATCCTATGACCTTCAGAGTCAGGTGAGTTACTTTTCCTACAAAGACTGGCTCTCCCAGGTCATCAAAACTCTAGGTGCTGTCAGGCAAAATGTGTCCATGCTGGACCACGAAGCTCTAACCAAATAGCTTCTAAAATTGTGTATGATTTAAAGGAACCCCCATGGCCCTCTGGACCCAATTAAAGGTCCAGCACTGAAGCTTCTCAGCATGAGCCTCTCTGATGGTTGAAGGCTATATATCTATAACAGCAAGTTATCCAGAAGGGGTTGCAGAGTCCCAGGCATTTGTACTTTGACCAAGTGCGCTTGGAAGGAATAGGATATGAGAATGTTCTGGGGCAACATATGGATGTATTTTCAAGGAAAAAATAAATCCCATAACAGCATGCACATGAGCTTTTTTTATGAGCTTTGATAGATGGATCTAGTAGCCTATTCACACCAAGGGGCTGCTGTCAGGTAGAGAAAGGGCATGCAGAAGGGAACAAACTGAAGAAGGTTGCCAGGCAGAGGTCCAAACCCTACTCTTGATCCAGAGAAGCTGTTCATTCTGGCAGCACAATAAGTCTTTAGGATTGCAGGATGGTAGCCTGTTTCTTGGCAGAAGCCCAAAAATAAGTAAACCCCTAAATAATAAAGCAGAAACCCATAAATAAGTAAACCCATATAAATTGGCACAAATATTTAAAACTGATGATGATATTTTATCATTTTCAATGGCCTTTTCCTTCATAGATCCAATACACGGCAGCAGGTAAAGAAAATCTACAAAACTATAACCTGGTCACAGACACTCCAGTTTATGTGACTGCTCTTCAAAGTGGCATCAATGCCAGCGAGGTTTGTCTTCTTTGTCTCCTTCTTTCAGAGATAAGCCATTTCTTGTCTTTATATATATTTTTAATAACAGAGGTGAATAAGACTTTTGCTTTTCTGTCTATAGGTGAAATACAAAGAAAACTATCATCAGATTAAGGACAAATATACCACAGTGCTAGAAACAGTGGATTATGACAGGACCAAGAATCTCAAGAGTCTTTTTAGCAGTGTAAGTTTTTCCTCTTATATCTGAGCCATTTGTTGCCCTTTAGAGACAATAAAAGAATAGAGGATAATGTGTACTTTCTCCCCAAAGATTTTTTTAGTTTTTTTCATGGATTCTTGGATTTCTATTTTAGCTCATATATAGAATTAAATAAAGTTCCTATTGAAAATGAGTCCTGGACCTTGGCAAGGATCATCTGAAAAGGACAGAAATAGAGGAGAACCTGATACTCTGGAGCAAACCAGAATGCATTGGTCCATATTCACATGATTTTTAACCCTTCCAGAATCTGTACAAGGAGGCCTGGGATAAAGTGAAAGCCACCAGCTACATTCTGCCAACCAGCACCTTGTCCTTGACACATGCCAAGAGCCAGAAGCATCTTGCCAGCCATGTGAGTCACAGGGTCCTCCTCTCCCCCCCCCCCCCGCATCCACTCCAGGACTATCTGGGGCTTATGCAAATGCTGGGAAGCACCCCAGAAAGTCGTTCCAGCTCTTGGTCATCAAGTCTGTGCTGTCACGCAGTGCAGGAAGAGCCCCGAACACTGACAAGGGGGCTACAGATGTGACCTTGTAGGCTGCCTGTCAGTGCTAGTGAGAAGCCAAGAGAGGAAGACGCAGTGTACCATACAAAAATATGCTGTTTCAGTAGAGTTATGCGGGCTTCAGTGCAGAAATCAAGCCATGGATATAATGATCCATAAATGAGCAGAACAGGCCAGAGAGCTAAACTTTTCATGTGGAAGGGGGAGTTACTTTAGATAAGGTTATGAAATCCAGAGAAAGGACTTGAGTCATTAAAAAAAAAGTTATAAAAGCAGGATTATTCACAATTAGTTTATGGAACAAGGTGAGATGTACAAAAAGCAATCTTTTTTAAAAAAAATTAAGAAAAAGAGTTCTTCGAATAGCTGAGTAGTAGTTTAGATATAAGAAACTGGAGTTTTCTCTTCCAGAAAATTATGGTGGAACTTTTGGTTAGTCTCTAGCCATTGTAGAACTTTGCTAAAATCCTAACACAAATTACTCCTTCTCTTTTTTTCTTCCTTGATTCTGAGAGGTTTATTCCCAAGGACTAGTAAATTGCAACTTTGTCTCTGCCTTTTCATCTGTTCCATGGATTAGTAGACAGAACGAGTCAAGCATTAAAGTTTTCCTGCAGCAGTTGATAGCTCTGCTTCTTGAAAAGCTTGTGGAAATTAAAATTTAAGAAGTGTATCTTGTAAGCATTGGCTTATCTGTTATTTTAAACAAAGAAATTCCAGAGCACAGTTTTAATTTTTCACTTATGGTAGTAAGAAAAGCAAAGCCATCATCAGAAAACAGGTTATTTTAAAACTGTAATTTTTAGCTGGATATGTATCTCAGTGGTGGAACATTTCCCTAGTGGAGGTACATTCCTGTAATCACAGCACTTGTGAGGCTGAGGCAGGAGGCTCACTGTGAGTTTTATGTCCACATGGGCAACAAAGTGAGTCCACTGCGAGCCTAACCTGCACAGTGAAACCCTGTCTCAAACACACATACACAGATGCACAGGGCCAGGGATATAGCCCAGTGGTCTAAGCACCTGCCTAGCAAGCGCAAGGAACAGGGTTTGATTACCAGTACCACATGCCATGCTGGCCCTGAAACCAGGCCTGGTGGCACACTCCTGTAATCCCAGTGCTGGGGAGAATGAGGCAGGAGGAGCCCTACAAATCCAAGCTGTGTAATGAGACCCTGTAACAAATAAATAAACAAGATTTAAAAAATAAATAAAAACTAAAACTGCATAGTGCTATACAGTCTGAGTGCTTTCAGATACAGCCTGACCGGAGCCTCACAATGACCTGGTAGCAGGTGCTAATAGGATGTCTCTGTACAAAGAAGGACACACACTTGGGGAAGGGTGTCCTCAAAGGAGGACACATGCTCAGGGAAGTGGTGTCCCCTGATTAGCTGGACTTTGGAGTCAGGTTCTTCCCTTTAAGTCTCATGCTCTTCTAACAAAATAAATCCATTATTATCCATTACTATGTTTGACCTTTTCTACTTGCTTTTATAGGTCAAGTACCGAGAAGAATATGAAAAGTTCAAAGCTCTTTATACTTTACCAAAAAGTGTTGATGATGACCCAAACACAGCTCGGTGCCTCCGAGTGGGCAAGTTTAACATTGACGTAAGTGGTCCCAAAGACCTGACTTCAGATTTGTGGTCAAAAAGATAGCCACGTGTGGTCAGTCCAGGCAGTTTCCATCAAATCTTGCAAATGTCCCCAGTGCACACATGAAGAAGCTGAGTCTCTCTATCTCTGTCTGTCTATCTACCATCTATCTATGTCTGTTTCTCTCACTCCTCTCTCTCTCTCTCTCTCTCTCTACCCACCCCCATTCTTGGTACTAAACTAGAAAGTATCACAGAACTCCAGCCCAGCCTGCCACAAAAGCTAATTTTTGTAAGCTACTTACCCTGACCTCTCTGCCATAGCAAAAAGGCATGTATTCCTTAATGGCTTTGTGCAATTTTCCTTATAGCTGGCATGTAACTTTCACTTCACAGCGCCTGTATAGATCAGTTTACGAAAAGAACAAGATGAAAATCCACACTGTGCCTGATATGGTAGAGATGGTTACTGCCAAGGACACTCAGAAGAAAGTCAGCGAGGTTGATTACCGCCTGCACCTCCATGAGTGGATTTGCCACCCTGACTTACAAGTCAACAGTCATGTCCGGAAAGTCACGGATCAGATCAGTGACGTAAGCCCACTCATTGCTTAGGATGGCCCCCAACCCCTATGCCACCCCACTCACCACCCTGAGGAGAAACAGCATCTACAGGTTCACCCCTACCTTTTCACTCTGGCTTTTGTCTATCCATGGTCTGACATATTCTGGTGCTGCTCCTGGAAGCAAGACTCGTGTGCCCTGTGTTTCTCTGGGGTCCTCAGTCTCATCAAACAATGCCCTTTGCTCCTTAAGTTATCTGGGGTGGAGGTGTGCCTGTGGTTTTAGGTGTTGAAATTATGGTCAAATTTTCTTTCTGACACCTTGTATTTGTTGAAACCCCCTAGATTATATACAAGGATGATCTTACCTGGCTGAAAGGTATAGGCTGCTATGTCTGGGACACTCCTGAAATTCTCCATGCCAAGCATGCTTATGATCTGCGAAATGATGTGAGTTTCTTCATTATTTATTTGTTTGGTTGGTATATTTGCATATCTATGTTGTTTGGTATATTTGCATATCTATCTAGGGTCAAGAAATAAATATGTAAAATAGGAACCCTGTCACATACGCTGTAGATTTAGTTATGTGGAGGACAGCTGAGCTGAAGAAGAAAGGCACTAGGAACAAAATAGCCATCTCTTGACAAGGCATCAGATGTTCCTATTAAACAGTGTGGTCCATCTGGGTCATTGGCCTCTGGTAGAAAAGAAACTATTGTACGTTCTGAAGTAGTTTGGCTACATTAATGAGCACATAACTTTTGTTATTAGAAAATTTCAGGGCTGTGGGTATAGCTCACTAGCTGAGTGCTTATCTAGTATGTGTGAAGCCCTGGACTAGAACCACAGCCAAAGGAAGAAACAAATTCTCAACTCCTTGGAGTTTATGGACTATTGATAAGATCCACTTGATCTACTAATAAAGGGCAACAATGCCAGGCAAATTGGTACTGCAATGAGAATTTCGGCAAAAGAGTTTAAAACATTCCTAGAATAGCAGCTGTCAAGCCTCTTAGAAAACTCTAGAAGCCCCAAATAACTGTAAGCATCGATCACACCGTTATAACATTCAAATCCATCCTTGTCTGTGGAAAAGCACTGGTGAATGTACACTTCCTGCTCAAGTGCCCTGCGAAGATCAGCCATCTTTGAGTTCGATAAGTGATCTGATGCAGGCTTGTTAAATTCTTCTGGCAGATCAAGTACAAAGCTCACGTGATGAAAACAAGGAATGACTACCATCTGGTCACTGACACACCGGTCTACGTTCAGGCCGTCCAGAGCGGGAAGCAGCTAAGTGATGTACGCGCTCCCTGGGAAGTCACAGTGGATGGTAGCGAAGACAGGAGCAGTGCTCAGTCAAGGCCTGGGCTGGGCCAGCCTTCTCTAACTGGGAAACCAGATTTGGTGTCTTAGGAAGTACTTAAAATGCTCCCTCTTGAAACCAAAATGTCAAGTAGTTCACTGGGGTGGAGGGGACTGAATCTGTTTTAGAGGCCTCGAAGTTGCCTTTTGCATGCTTGTGTTATGAGCAGAGTTTTATACTTTCATACCTAGGCCTTCTAACAAGTAGAGCCAACTGTGGTAGAGTGGAAGCAAGCAGGTCTGATAAAGTTATGGACTGGAGTCCTGCTTGTGGAAAGCAGAGTCCACATCCTCAGCATCTTCCTGTGTAAAATGGGAAGGCACATGTAAAGAGCCACCATGAGGCTGACTCAGAACAGACAAAATGCTGTGCTCCTTAAAGGCAATTCATAGGCATAAATATTAGACACTAGATCCCACTAGGGAGTTGGAGATTTGTATCTGTTATTTTGGAACTTCCAGTGGTGAAATGCCAGGCTTCCTATCTTTCCACCTGAGCTGTCTCTCCCGCATCTCAGTGTGGTGTCCACAGCTTGCCTCTGATCTTATTGGACAAGGCATAGTAGTACAGCACAGTTTCCTAGACAAAGAGAAGCGGCAATGCAGCAGGCTGGCTGGCTGGCTTGCTGTCTCTCTGTCTCTCTCTCTCTCTTTTTCCCTCTCGCTCCCTCCCTTAGGACTTGGGTTTGCATTTACTTTGCTTTGCCACCACTGCCACATTCTTAGTCTCCTCCCTCTGGTCTGTCTACACCCAGGCTGTTTACCACTATGACTATGTGCACAGTGTCAGAGGCAAAGTGGCACCAACTACAAAGACTGTGGATCTGGACCGAGCTCTTCATGCATACAAGCTCCAGAGTGAGGTGAGCAGGGAACTCAAGAGTGCCCAGCAGAAAGCCGGGCCACTGGCTTCTGTAGAAGCACTTCAGCTTGGACAGCCTCCTTGCCTGACTGTGAAATATAAATGCTATTCGTCTCAATGAGTTAGAAAAACAAAAACGGAGCAGAGCCTATTTTCCTCTTGGCTGGTGGGATTCTCATGCCAAGCAGTAAAACAAATAACCAAAAAAAGAAATGGGCTTTTAAAAGAAAGGAATATTTACAAAACTCAAAGAAGGCCAATATGCTACCTCTGCTTTCAAAAATCTTAAAATCAATATGACAAAGAAAAGAGATTTAATCAGAAAGGCAATTAACAGTAAGAGATGAAGGTAGAAATTGCAATTGGAATTTAGAAGAGAAAGAACTTGGGCTCCACCCACATATTTAGTCTCCCTGCTCTGTGCCACTTCAGGGGTATGTTTACTTGTGCTTGCCATACATTACAAGTATCTTGAGTTTTCTTTTTCTTTTTTTTTTTTTTTTTTTTTTTGTTTTTCAAAGCTTTATTGTGGTAGTTGAGTTTTCATTTTAAACACAGTTGTTAATCCTATACTCCCCTGAGAATGAGAGTATTTAAGATCACTGTTGGAAACACACACATACACACACACACACACACAAGCACACGTACACACACACACTCCTTTTGCCATGAATACATGCTGCACCTTGACCTCTTCAGAGTCTGATCCAATGTTTATGGGGGACACCTGGCTCTGATTGACAATACTTTGAATATCACCTGAGAACAGGACTAGTATAGAGATAGCACTTGGTGGCCTGTCTTCTTTGTGTTCCCTGAATTCTTGCTAGAGACTTCACAGTCAACTGTGTACATCTGTAGAAGCATAAGATTACTTTCTACAAACCATTTCATTCATTGTTCTCTCTTTCCAAAACAATAGGTTATCAGTTATCTAACACATTTCCTGACTCTTAGCACTGATTTATGTGCTTCCTGAAGTCAGTTCAGAGCATGAGAACATTAAGCCCAATCCAAACTCTTTAACATGAGCAGTATGTGCTTTAACCTGGACTAGTTACTTCATGCCCTGTGTCATTTAACCTGCTCTTCTCCATTCTGGCAGAATCTATACAAAACTGGCCTGCGCTTCCTGCCCACTGGGTATCGGCTTCCCGGAGATACACCTCACTTCAGACATAACAAGGACACCCGATACATGAGTAGCTATGTGAGTGTTCTCTTTCTTGTTCAGTTGGCTTAGAAGTTGGGGTGGTGGAACTTGTACTAATTGATAGCTTATTCTCTCCCTAAATCACATCCTAAAGGTTCAATATTGTATGATGGTGGCCTGGGAGAGGGGAGGCAGTGTATTTTCCTGGAGATGCTGTGGAATTAGCTGCTTCTGCAGTCCTTCATGGCCTGGGCAGCTTGTTACTTAGGGTAGGATTTCTTAGGAGCCTTGGCTGTTGGCAGCTATCAGAACACCTGGACCTCTGGCAGACTTAGCACAAAAGTATCCTGACCATTCTAAGTCATTTACTGCAGATGCAGCCTTATATGCACACTAATGATAAGTACAGAAGATATAGCACCACTGTGTGTGCCTCCTCTTGCCTAACTGCAAGAAGATAAGATAGACCTGATACTTACCTCACTGCGTATCTTCTGTGTCCTGCTCAAAGGAAGGTAGAGGGAAAAATAGGCTCTCACTACCTCTGGGTTTCCCAGGTGTTAGCTCCGATGCTCCCCTTTCTCATTTTTCAAAATGCCACTCCGGGACTTGATGCATTTGCCCCATATGCAAGACCTCGAGGAACTCAGGCCACGCCAGTGACTGTGGCTGCAGACTGTGCTCAAACCTTCTTCCACTGGCCACAGATCAAGAGCTCCCTTCTGTGTTAGTCTTCAGAGTCTTCAGAATCAACCTTGCTGGACACAAAGGGTCCCATGGCAGGTGTTCCTGTACTGTGACCTTTAGCTGAACAGTTACAGATTTAGGAACCTAACCTATTATTTTAAAAAATTGTTTGGAAAGTCATTCATCAATCTTAAAAATATTATCTTATTCCTAATTTCCTAGTCACACTGAGGCTGAAAATGTAGGGCTTTTGTTTTGTTTTGCATTTGACATATCTTGATACAAGTTTCACTTAGCTAGGTTGGATTTTATTCTTTTCTGTACCTGGCTTCATCATTCAACGAATAATTTTCAAGATTTGGAATACTATTAAGATTTTAAATACTTAGAGAGAAATGTTCAAATAAAAGTGGCATCTCTTTTCCAATTGAGAAATGTAATTCTGATTTTTGTGTACATGTCATTGATATCACTCTATCCTGATTTTGCAGTTCAAGTACAAAGAAGTCTATGAACACACGAAGGCAAATGGGTATACACTTGGGCCCAAGGATGTTCCATTTGTCCATGTCCGGAGAGTCAACAATGTTACTAGTGAGGTAGGTGAGCACTGATTCTCTTGGGGGAAAAATAATTGAGCTTCAAAGTCCACTACTTTGTTTGAAATGCACTAAGAAGAATGTGCTACATTTCAGCCTTAAGCTTACACATCAGCCCTGGGTAAGACTGGCTCCTTCTTGCCCCTGTTGTGATACAGGTGCTCCGCGGAAAGTGCTTTTCTGAGTTTGCTAATGTCATCTCACTCAGTTCCATAGATGAAAACCTAATTTTTTCTAAAGAAAGAATTCCTTTTTTTCATATTTATATTAAGAAACTTTAATACACTTACATTTCGGTCTGAACCAGAATTGGCCAAGTATTGGTTGTGCATCTGATCTCACTGTGCAACCACATGACAGGATGTAGACAATTCTGTGCTCAGGATTCATCCCCTAAATGAAACCAGTATACTTCTCTCTTTTTGTCTCAATCTGAAGTATTTCCTACATTCCTGATAATTTCCCTCCTCCCTTTCATGTAAGACATTTTATTATTAGCAGCAGATGCCCACATCATCCTGCGCTAAACACCAAAATGGTTTTTCCCTCAACACAGAGGCTGTATCGGGAATTGTACCACAAGCTGAAAGACAAAATTCATACAACTCCTGACACACCTGAAATCCGCCAAGTCAAGAAGACTCAAGAAGCTGTCAGTGAGGTGAGCATTTTCTTAGGAGAAGGGACAACCATTTCACATGCCAACCATTAAGTTTCTAATGTGTATACTTCTTGGGTTTATTACCCTCTCTTTTAGTTGATCTACAAATCGGACTTCTTCAAGATGCAGGGTCACATGATTTCACTTCCATACACTCCCCAAGTGTTGCACTGCCGCTACGTGGGAGACATCACCAGTGACGTAAGCAGCTCATTGAGCTCTTTGAGGAGGAGGCTTACCAAGTGGAAGGCTTTCTTGCTGCATCTAAAATAATCAGTGGTCTTTGAACAGCCTTTTCATTGAATGCATATAATATAAGTATACAGCTTGGAGAGGAAACACAGTAGTGCAAAAACAGTAATGCACAGTTCCCCAGCTATGGAAACAGTAGTAAAAGGACCACTGAGAATTACCCCTGTTCTGATCACACAGAGACCCCCATTCACACTCAACACTGAGTCATTCCCAGGTCCGTCCTCAGTGCCTATGTCTCCATCATGTGTAGTACCTTCCTTCTCCTCGCATCCTACTCCTAGCCCCTAAAAAACCAATCTATTAAATCTGTGCTTCCCCCCCCCACTGATATGATAACAATAATGTAACTGCAGTATTCTCTCTTTAGTTCAGGCTAGAGATATAAATTTTAAAAAGTCTATGACTTTTATTAATGCAGGCAAACCAAGTGCATGGAGTGGACAAGTTGAACTAGGACAAGTATTGCCCATCTGCAGAGATGCCTTCCAAGACCTTTAGTGATGGTCCAAAACTAAAAATAGTATCAAGCTCTAATATGCTATGATTTTGCCTGTACATGCCTAGGATAAAATTTCATTTATAAGCTGGGCACAGTAAGAAATTAGAAACAATAAGTAATAATAAAATAGAGCAATTATAAAAATGCATTAAAATTATTCAAAACATATGAATCATTTATTTCTGAAATTTCCATTAATTTTCAGACCACTGTTGACAGTACATAATTGAAAACTTTAGGAAACAAAACAATTGGTGGAGGGTATTTTATTTCAAAACAGAAGTGTTGCTACTCTGGTTTCTTTGTTCCTGACCTACATTTGTTCATGACCACCTGTCTTTGGGGGTTTTTCACACAGATTAAATACAAAGAGGACTTGCAGATCTTAAGGGGACTTGGCTGCTTCCTGTATGACACTCCTGACATGGTCCGTTCCCGACACCTGAAGAAGCTCTGGGTGGGTACACAGCTTTACAGTACGTCACCATGCCTGCACTGCACCAGGTACCTCCATGGCATCCTGGGGCTGGGCAAAGAGAGTTTTAGTCTGTTAACAGAGAAACTCCATCAACCCACTTGGTCAAGTCTTGGCCTTCTTAAGTTTATTTGTGTCTCCTGTAGCAGATGTTAATTGATTTTGTTTCTGCCTACAGAGATCTATACCCAGAATACATGGTGGGGCTACTCAGTCTGCACAGGCCAACCACTTGCATGACAGAATGACATATAATCCCTTCAATGAGACATAAACTTTTATTTCTGCTTATTTTAAAGTCTAATTACCTGTACACTGACAATGCAAGGAAGATGCGAGACAAATACCAAGTGGTGCTGGACACTCCAGAGTACAGAAAAGTACAAGAACTGAAGACGCATCTGAGTGAGGTAGACATGCTTTGCTTCTCACATCTAAGCATGATGAGAACAAACTGAATCATTCAAAAAGATTCTTGGTTATTTTCTCTGGTGATCAGTTTTCAGGTAATTATAGCAGGAAGATTCCCTTCTGCCATTAACTGCAGAGGGGCCACAATGTGTGAGCAAGTCAGTGGACACCATCTTCCCTGCTTCCTTGTTTTGTCCCCTTTAGTTAGATGAGGAGATTGGTACTTGTCCTTCCTATGGACTGATGAGCTGATAAACAGTTCAACATGAGTTTATAGATTTCAAAGTCCTTGAGTCTTACATTTGGACAGTGGTCTCCAAATACAAGTTATTTCAAAAAATTGTCTCTCTAGTTCTTGCTATCAAAACCCTAATCATGGTAATAACATCTGAAAAGCTTGCAGTGTCTCCCTGCTTTGGTGCCCACTCAAATAAGTGCCACATTACTTGGTTTCATGTTCATCTACCCATCTGGCACTGAGACTCCTCATTTACTACAGTTGCAAACTGGTTTAATCCTCTGTCCTAGTCAGTAGTTTCCTTAGGGATTAGACCCCAGCTTCTTTTTCATTTTTTTTTCTTATTAGTATGTGTTTGCAATGGATAGAAACTGCACTCATTATGGGAAGTTGGTACAGGTACATAACACATCACAGTTCTTCTTTCTTTCCATTTCCCTCCCTTATCCTCACCATCTCTAAAGGCCTTTCTCATTTGCACAAGATCTATTTCCCTGAGTCCTATTGTCCATTCTCTATTTTGCTTTTTATTTATACTTTAGACTTCTCATACAAGAGAAACCATGGACATCAAAGTTTGTATATCTGATATATTTTACTTAACATTTGGCTGGGGAGATAGCTCAGCAGCATAAGCACCTGTCTGGCAAGCACAAGGCCCTGAGTTTGATCCCCAGTACCAGGAAAAAACTAAAAGAATTTTATTTAACATTAGGGTGCCAATATACATCCATTTTCCTACAAATGTCTTTCTTGTCCTTTACAGCATAAACACCACTATGTCCATTATGCATAGATGTCACCTGTTGTACTGTCCATCTATTGGTGGACATATAGGACTTCCAAGATTTACATATCATGAATTATGCTGAAATAAACACGGATGAGCATGTATTGCTATGATACGATGTCTTTACCCCCTTTGGAAAGATACCTAGTAGGGGAATAGCTAGATTGAATAGAATTTCTGTTTTTGATTTTTTGAGGACTCCCCACACTGGTTTCCATAATGTTTGTATTACTGTACATTCCAACCAACTACTTAGGACTCCTTTTTTCTGGTAGCTTCATTAGCCTTAGTTATTATTTGACTTCTTGAGGATGACCATTCTATTTGGAGTACACAGGATATGGACTGAAGGTTGAATGGGGGCAGGGGTGGTGGAAAAGGAGTAGGACTGAATTTCAGGACTGTCACAAAGTAGAACCCAGGTTTGTGACCATTCTGATGTGGGCATGAGGGAGGAGTCTGGGCTTACTCCCTGAGATTCTGTTCAGATGACAAGGAGGTCAAAGATTCATTTATCAAAACAGAACATAGAAGCAAGAAGATTTGTATTAGAGATGGAGGATATATAAAGAATTCTACACATTGATATATAAAGAATTGAACACATAAAATTACTTATAGTTAGAAAGTTGTTGAAATTTTGGGTACTGAATTCATACAAGATCCTGAATATACAGATTTGGAAATCATCAATCTCAAAGTGATTATGGGTCCATGGGTACAGATAAGTCACCTAAGAAGAATGTGCAGGGTAAGACACCAGCCTTTAACTCCAACTAATCTCAGAACCCTACATGGAAACCAGACTATACTCTTGAGAAATCAATCAAAGAGAAAGAAGAAACAAGTACGTAATGGTTTGGCAGAGGAAGTAAGGCAGGAAGTTACTGGCTTAGGGCTGGAAAATGCTTAATGAAGGGAGGGATCTGAGTCTGTTTGAGGATGGAGGGAGAAGGTTGAAAAAAATCAGAAGGCTTGAAGATACGAATATGAGGGAGGTAATTTTCAGGCCAGGGTTCTAGAAGGAACAAACAAGAATGGGACCAAGGCTATAGTAGTAACACACTTTGCTCCTGGACAGCTAGAGAATGTCCCTTCTTTCCTTAATATAAGGGAGTGTGAGAAGGACAATTCAGGTAGTAAGTAAATGATTGGTTTATTAGGAAAAAGCTAAAACTATTGCAGTTAGAAGGGACTTTGCCTTTTTATAAATTACCATAAAAATATCTGCAGGGAGCATGCCATGTTGGTGCAGGAGAATTGAGAGTGCTGGCTTTTTTTGTGTCTAGTTGGTGTACAGAGCTTCAGGCAAGAAGCAGAAGTCCATCTTCACCTCAGTTCCTGATACGCCGGATCTTTTAAGGGCCAAGCGAGGGCAGAAGCTTCAGAGTCAGGTAACATCAGTTGTCAATGAAGATTCATGACCCACCACATGACCAGGGAGCCCCAAGATTCCCACCTCCCTGACCAGTCCAGACTCTTGTGAAGGCTGAACTCACTGCAGCTTCCTTTACTGTGCACATCAGGAAGGAATTTTCTTCTGGGAAAGGTAGCCATACCTGTAATCCCAGTGCTGAGAGGTGAGGTAGGAGGAACATTGCATGTTCAAGCCCAGCATGGGAAATGTACTGAGACCATGTCCCAAATAACACAGGGCTGGACATGTAGCTCAGTGTGAAGGCTCTAGGTTGTTCAATCCCCAATACAAAAAAGCAGTTGTCTTTTGTTCCATCATAATTATAGTTATCTTTTACTCAAGCCAGGAGAAGGTATGTGATTTTTTCCTAACGCTGTACAACTTTGACATTAGATGAGTGTTCTTTGAATTCTAGGTAGCAAAAATGATTTTTCTTCTATTAGTTAATTTATCTTTTTATTTATTTTTTTTTAATTTTTGTTTCACTGAAGTACAAATATCAATGAGACAGTTTTAAGATACCTTGACAAGATGGATTTGATAAATTAATACATTGCAAACTGTTTTCATAATGTTTTGGTATCATAGAAGGTGCATACATGATATTATACTTACAGACATTATTATACCATATGCCTCTTATAAGTAAATTAAGAGAGTGTAGCTGTTTGCGTATCTTATTTTTTATACCTGAATTACATCAAAGATTCAATAATTAATATTTCTACCTTGTTATTTTCCTAGTGGTTGTCCATAGTACTAGAAGCTGACATAATATCCTGTCCAACCACCATTAGTGCAAATCTTGTCTCTCATAGAATTATGTAGAAGCACAGCATTATCTATCCCAACTGTACTGTCCATACACACACATCATGATTCTTCCTTTCTATACCCCTTCCTTTGTCTACACCTGTCAAAGATGGGCACTCCCTTGTCATTCAACTAACTTAGGTGCTTGAACTCGACAACACAATCCAACACAGTCCAGCATTCCATAACAATAGTGAGTTATCCGAAGAAGTTGTTGACCATAGCCATTTACAGCTCAACTTATTATTATGTCCCTGCGATGTATACTTCATTTTTATACTTTTCTGCTGGATGGTTAAGACTGAGAAAGAGCAAGACCTATATACCAAAAGATGTAGCTTTTGTTTCTGATGAGGTCATTGAAGTCCCCTCAGGGTTTATCTTGTAGTCCTGACCTTATTCTGTAGATCCTTTGTCTGTGTCATCCATGTGGATGAGTCATGGCCAATGCTTGACCAGTTTGACTCTCTCCGTGAGAGCCTGAGAGAAAGTTTTCTCTCCATGTGACTCTCCCCAGGCACACTATAGAACAATCTCTTTCCTCTGTGGCTCAATAATCTCCTTGTTCAGAAAATTTGGAGCTCAACTGAGTTTCATGATGTTGCAGTACAGGTTCTCCTATATCCTGAGTCTTCGCTGACCTTGAAAGGCTAGAGCCAAAATATTGGCTGGCCTTGTGGCTCTTCTATTTCTCCAACTTTGATCTGTGAACTTAGGTTGTTAACCATCCAGAAGAAAAGCTGATGTGAAAATGATTTTTTGGTCATTCTTTTGATATATCTATTATCCAGAGACCAATGAAACCACACTTTATATGTTCAGGCAAACCAAAGGAGAAATAGAATGAAGAATCTATCACAACCTTCTCACTCCTTCATTGACCTTTTTTAATACATTAAGCCATGAGAATACCAGATTACTGGAGCATGTTTGTCTTCAAATACCTTCTTCAGGCACAGAAACAAAGTAATAGAAATGCATATGACCAACAGCAAACAAGCAGGCAACCAAATAAACAGAATAATAAGAAAACACTGCCCTCTGATTTAAAGGCTAGAACTGAACAAAAAGGACAAAATACCACATGTTTCATCTTTGCATCATTTCTTCCTATTTTCTTGTTTTTCAGTATCTGTATGTGGAACTTGCCACCAAAGAGAGGCCACATCATCATGCTGGGAACCAGACAACATCTCTAAAACATGCCAAAGATGTGAAGGACCTGGTCAGCGAGGTGAGATGGGGATTGGGCACTGGGCACTGCACTAGAGAGAAAAACTTCACTAGATCTTTCACCTGCTCCCTGTGACTAGAATCTATGACTGTAAACTGTACTCAGCATCCCCAAAAGACAAACAAAAGCTCTCCTCTAAAAGTGTGTGGTGCACTGTTCGATGCACAAATTTGTAACTCAGTTACAGTTGGGAAGAGTAACAAAACTTGACTTAAGTTTGTCTCTTTCTACCTTCACTCCTTAGAAAAAGTACAAGATTCAATATGAAAAGATGAAGGACAAATACACCCCGGTTCCAGACACACCAATACTCATCAGAGCCAAGAGGGCCTACTGGAATGCCAGCGATGTAAGCAGCCCTTCTTTCTTGATCCTGTTGTAATAACCAGAGCTGGAGTTGAAGTACTTACGAAATATAAAATATTCCATCCTTCCCACCCTTCAAAGTCATGGCCTACAATGTGGATCAGGAAAAAAAAAAAAAGAACACCAACCAGTTTAAACAATCAAGCAAAGTAGCAGAGAGCAGTATTGGGAGATGAAGAAGCCTGTATATCTCAACTCTTTTCTGGACAAAAATACAACACTTTCTTTCATCTTTATGATAGCATTTCCTAGGGATACTTGGCAATTAACTTATCCAGGAAATCATGATGGTCTTGGATTCAGACAAACATGCATTCAATTTGATGATGCTGTCATTTTCTTGCTCTGTGGCTCTGCATAATTTGCCTAATTTATCTCTTTTTTTATATGTCAAATGAGGATGAAATTTGTGGTAATTAAATAGACTGCACAAACTGGGCACAGTCATGCATGCCCATAATCCCAGTACTCAGGAGGCTGAGGAAGGAGGATTGCTACAAGAGTGAGGCCAGCCTGGGCTACATAGTGAATTCAAGGCCAGCCTGTACTACATAGAGAGAACCTGTCTAGATAGATAGACAAACAGACAGACAGACAGACAAATAGCACAAGAAAATGTATATAATATCCCTAGCACTCTATCCTGTTCTTAATTGACACTTGTGAAACGGTTCCTTTTTATTGTGTGTGACATGGTAGCAGGTAAAATTAGAAAGGACAAATATTCTATCTTGTATTATGTGATCACATGCAAGTTTTCATTTTAACCATGATGAGACTGTCTGTTAATAAAAATAAAGACTGACTGAAATCAGTCAGTCTGTAGAAGATAGCCATTTCTACTAGTTTTGTGTCTCAGAGCCCAGCTACATAATTCACTGTATCCATTGTCAGAACTGGAAGCTCTTTTGGACTGAATATATTGGGTGTGAACCCCAGTTCAAGGCTCCAGCCAGCCCTGAAAACCTCAAGTATGCAATATAGCCCTAGAATCTCAACACCTTGTGGTGATGGCTTTGATCTGGGTCAGTTTTTATTTGTTGCTGTAGGAAGTCTACTATTTGGGAAGATATAATGCCAGATAATGCTTAAGATATAAGCTTAGGAGAAAAAGGTATAAGCTTAGAAAATCATATATTCTTAAAGCTTGCTCCTTGGGACATTTTTAGTCTGCTAAGATCCCTCATCTTTATCATTCAAAATTCTGTTGAATATTAATTTGTACCAAACTTAATTTGCATCACACAGTGAAACTGGTCCAAGGGGCTCATTGTACCCACTGTTCAGCTCCATCCTTGGGCTTCCTCAGCACCAATTCTAATAAGTCCAGTCTTTAAGTAGTCCAGAGTAACAATGGTGGTATCTGGTGTTAAATTCAATATATAACCATCATTGCCATAATAATCTTAGGAGATTATCTGTCTAAAAAATAAGGCTTTTTATTTTTTGGCGGAATGCTTCTGATGAAGCATTTGCCAAGATTCTAGGTCTTACGTGTGGATGTTTACGCCACAAAGCTCATCTGCAACCTTGCACTTGCCAGGGAAGCATTTATTCTATTGAGCCATCTCCCCAGCCCCCTAAAACAAAGCTTTTTAAAAAAGGTAGTTTCCATTGTATGTTTACTCAGCTACCTCAAAAGAAAAACATGTGAAAAACTGCTGAAAGAACTACCTACCTTGTGTAAATGAGATGAACCTTCTATATGACTGTTAGGTTATAGTTAAGATCAAAACTTTTTCTTTTGAACTATTACAAAGATGAGGATCATAAGAATGGATTTCCTGGTGGAGCATCACTGTGAAATTAGAAAGTGAATCTTTCCCCTTCCCATGTATCTTAATGTCTTGGGATCAACATGGCTGTTTGTTTTTCTTCTTCTCCTGCCGAATGATGGAACTGTTTTACATTTCTATAAATTTAAGTAATCTTAGATTTACATAAAAATGTCAAAGATCATACAAGAAGTGTCCATAACCCCCATAACTAGTTTTTCTTGTTAACACTTACATTAGCATCATACGTTTGTCACAACCAATAGAGCAAGACTGGTGCAGTTCTCTGATATTAACCCATACTTTGCTTAGGTTTTATTACTCGTGCTTGGTGTCCTTTTTTCTCTTCTTGGATCTAAAATCCTTTTAATTTTTTCCTAAGTCTAATCATGTAAAAAACTAAAAGAAAAAAAGCTTAAAAGAGCTCAATTACATATCGTGGTATTTTTCATAACCCATGTACTTTTTTTTCTTTCCAGCTACGTTACAAAGAAACATTCCAAAAGACCAAAGGGAGATACCACACTGTGAAGGATGCTTTGGACATTGTTTACCATCGTAAAGTTACAGATGATATCAGTAAAGTATGTTCCTAGAGATTCCTCGTATTGGGCTCTAGAACCCACCTTTTTTGTGGGTTGGGGTGGGTGAGATACTTGACATTGAATCCCAGCACCTTCCCACTAAAATACATATCCAGTGTCCCTCCCCCTTGGAGGAAGGGTCCCTGAGTGTCTAAGTTGCTTAGGCCGGGTTCAAACTGGAGATCCTCCTGCCCCGGTCTTCCAAGGTGCTCAGATTATAGACATGCACCATCATGCCTGTCAGTAGCCCACCATTTAAAAAAATAAAATTAGAGAAAGCTTTTCTAAAGCTCCAAAGGGAAGAAGCAAATGGTTTTACATTAACTTTAGTGGGACTTAATGGCTGTCTTTGTATTTTTTTTTTGACAGGTGAAATACAAGGAGAAATACATGAGCCAGCTGGGAATCTGGAGGTCCATTCCTGATCACCCAGAGCATTTCCACCACCGGGCAGTTACAGATGCAGTCAGTGATGTAAGCATTTGCACCTTCTGTTCTCACATAGAATTTCATATTCCTGAATGAATTATGAAACCTGATGAATGTTTAAGCCACAAGGTTCTGCTAAATGAGTAAAACTCGCTTTCAAAGAAAGAAAAATATACTCAAATTTTTAAGCTTAATTTTTCTTCTAAATATGTGATATTACATTACTGGAATATATATTCTGTCTATGAAACAAAAAAGCCTATTTTTAATCCATTGGTGAGATAATTTTAGAGAACTACTATGACATATAACACTGCTCATCTACAGAGAAATGTCACCTCTCTCTATGAAAATGTAGCTGTTAATGATACAGTCACTAGAAGAGTATGTGTTAAATTTGAATTACTTTAAATAGTAAAAATGAAAATTTCTACATACTATAAGTAATGTATCATAAAATAGGTATCAATATTATTAGAAGCATATTAAATAGCAGTTTTAATAACTCATTGTTCTCTGTAGTTTAGGAATCATAGATCCTAACCTAAAGCTATTTAGGTCTGTTCTTAAATCCTTGGATGGTGTTCTTTTTTCCAGGTAAAATACAAAGAAGACCTTACATGGCTTAAAGGCATTGGCTGCTATGCCTATGACACCCCTGACTTCATGCTAGCTGAACAAAACAAGACCCTCTATAGCAAGGTACATCTTTTCCAAAATAACTACATTCACTCAGCATCTGCTCCCACCCACAGAGAGAGTATCACTGAGGAAATAGGCTACCTTATTACTTCTGTCATTACTGAGACCAAATACCTGACATCCACAAATTAGAGGCACAGTTTATTTCAGTTCAGTTTATAGAGGTATTAGTCCCTAACTGGCTGATTCCAAGGCAGGGTGCCATAGCACAGAGGCATCACAAGGTGAAACAGTCCACAGCAGAGCTTCTGGAGCCAGAGCCTCCTCTTCTGTGTTTTTTCCCCCAGCTACAAGTCTTTTGGGTGGGGCTACCCACACCCACGATGGGCCTACCAGTTATCCACACCCAGAACTCTGCTAACCCAGTCAGTGGGCTGACTTAGTTCTCATTTTCTCAATCTGTATTCACACACCCTTAACCACATTCACACACTGGAGCCAGCGATCTCTGGAAAGCCCCACTTACGAGGAGCACATGAGGCTTTGGGAGGACATCTAGACACAAGGCTTTCGTATGTCATAGCCTTTCATACTTCCATCTCCACCCTCATTTCTAGACTCTATGACTGGAATATACACTGAACTATTCACTGTCTAGGACTTTCTTTATATTGACCTCATTGAAGACAGTTTATGTCAATTTATTTGACTTTGGTGAAAAGCCATCTTGGTAAAACTGCTCACAGCTATTACAGAATCCCCCCCATATTAATATGTCTCGGGATGATTTACCCTAACAGAGCTGACCTGTGTGGTAGCAAGCATAAAGCAGGGTACTTTTATCCACAATGCACAACTTGAGAAAAATCTAATTCTTTCAGCCACACTTTCCCATTTATAAACTAGAACAATTGAATTTTCTTCTTTTAAATTCTGGAATAGGAGTTACCCAACCATTTCAGATAAGTGCCAAAGAGTAGACATTTTAGATTTTCTGGGCCAAGTTCATTCTAGTATATGTTGTTCTTTGTGTTTTATAACTCTTTTTTTTTTTTTTTTTTTTTTTTTTTTTTTTTTTTTTTTTTTTTTTTTTTTTTTTTTTTTTTTTTTTTTTTGTCTTTTTAGAGATAGGATCTCACTATGAAGTTCAGGCTGGCCTTAAGCTCACTTTGTAGCTCAGGCTGGTCTCGAACTCACAACAATCCTCCTGCCTCAGCCTCCCAAGTGCTGGGATTACAGGCCTGTGCCACCACGCCCAGCTATAACTCTTTAAAGTTGCAAGAAATCACACTTAACCCCTGGAGTTCTTTCAAAATAGTTGATAGCTAAATAGGTCATAATGTAACCCTATTCTATAAGAGTATAATTAATTAGCCATTAGAAAATCATATTTAAATTAATGAATTAAAAACATGAAAATACCTTCAAAGTATAATAACATATAGAAACAAAAAGAACTTGATTTAGATTTTAGCTCCACATGGAAAACAGATCTATTTGATATCCATTCAGTGAAAGCATTCTTTACAATGTATTTTGAGGCTCCTTTTCAAGGTGTCTAGCCAGGGCCAGGTGTGGTGGTGCATGCCTGTCATACCAGCACTTGGAGGGCTGAGGCAGGAGGATCATTATGAGTTTAAGACCAGCCTGGGATACAAAGTGAGTTCAATGCTGGCCTGAACTACAGAGCTGGCCTGAACTATAGAGTGAGACCCTGTCTCAAAGAGACTAAATAAATAAATAAATAATACTGGCAAGGCATCCAGCCAGGTCTACCCTTCATTGCTTTGGGAGATGGAGTGGAAGTTTAATAGATGTCTGTACTTGCCGGTATTTACTAACAAGCGAATGAATTCCTATGGAATTACCAGAGTCATATAAGTACTATGTCTCATTCTTAAAGTATGATATGCTATCAGTAATCCTATTATTTTTCCTCTAGTATAAATATAAAGAAGTATTTGAAAGGACAAAGTCGAATTTCAAGTATGTTGCTGACTGTCCAATCAACAGACATTTCAAGTATGCAACTCAATTGATGAATGAGGTATGTATGAGCTAATTCAATTAGGAATATTCAATGTGCTTAAAAAGTTTACAGTTATTTGATTAAATCCCAGCATATGGCATGACAGCAAAGGCATCCTCAGTGTTCCTCCAAAATAGATATTTGGAAGGACATATAATGTCACCATTGAGGGTATATGTCAAAAATCATAAGAAGAAGCAAAGACCCAAAGTTGAAAGTTAACTTAATACCTCTTATAAAATCATCAAATGACAGTGGTTGAGGGAGCTACCCTGGGGCAGAGTTGTGATTCATGCATTCTAATATGTTGCCAATGCAACTCCTGAAAACCACCAATTTTTTCTGTATATGCTTCCCAGTTTTTCCTGTAACCATCGTTGCAATAATTTAATTCAAGACCGATGAAATAAGCAAGATATGAATTTACTTATGGTTTCATAATACTTATATGGTTTTATAATAAAATGATATTTAAATTCTTAATTAGTAAAATATATCTCAGTGCAAATGTAGTTAATGGTATACATATATATTTAAATGTATGACATTTTATTGTTTCTTTCTATTTTATTTTAAATTTCAATGTAGTTCACTTTCAGTAGATCTCCAAGCTGGACACTTCAGAAGAATGCTGTTGGTAGTTTCCTGGGAAGGCAGTCTTGTTATGTTTTGTTTCTATTTAGCAAAAGATTTTTAGTTTTTTTAAAATAAATTAACATCCAGATATGTTAGAAAACTGCTCCAATTTTTCCCTGAGTGTTTTAGCATATGTAGTGACATTTGTATTTTCATGACCTTTTGACGGTAAGCCAGTAACTTATTAGTACCTTAAGTGCAATGTAAAATGCCCTGAAACCTAACTTTGCTAATGGTGTCCCGTAAAGATGGTAAATGTATAGGCACAAGGGGCTCCAGTTTCAGCTTCACAAATCTGATCTCTCTTGGGCTCCAGTCCTTTCCAGGTGATCTTCCTTCACTAGACACTCTTTGCCTCCCTGTTTTTAGTGTCCTGCTTTGGGAACTTACTTTTAGAATTGACGTATTTCTGACTTTCTGGAATATTTAATCTGGGACATTTCTATGTAGTCTTAAAGTTTTCCTCCTGCTATAATTTGCTATGATGTTTGAGCAGAAAAAATACAGAGCTGATTATGAGCAGCGGAAAGATAAATACCACCTGGTAGTGGATGAGCCTAGACATCTGCTGGCTAAGACCGCAGGCGACCAGATCAGCCAGGTACTGTGACGGGCTGGCCACAGGGCCCATGCAGGACTGTGCTCCAGTTTCTCATGAGGTGTCGTCCTGTCTGCTGCAGGATGTCATAGGTTCTGCCTATGATATTGGGTTGTACCGTCTCAAAGTATCTGTCTAGCCACCCAAAGAGCCCGTGAGCTTCTTGGGTGAGCCAGTCCATGCTCTGTGCCCTCACCTGGGGAGTGGTGAAGACGAATTGAAAAGCCAGGTCCTCACAGAACTTGTTTGTAAAAGAAAGCAATAAAAATAAAAAAAGAGCTTCTTTGTAAACTACAGCTATAGACTGTGATAGGACTCCTTACAGTTCCAGCAATGTCTTCCCTATATAGCAATTTGGGTTGTTACTTACGCAAGGCTAGCTAGCCATTGCCCCCTCCACGAGGACTACGCCAGGCAACTGCAGACACGCAGTTACTGCCTGCTGGCATTTCACACGTTGGTGTCTTCATCACGAAGCTCTGTGAGTGCACAAAGCATGCTGCCTACATCTCTTCACTCAGAGGTGACTGGGATATAGTGCTGTGTTCCCTTCTGTCCTCATGAGTCTCTTTTGTGCTTCACCGCTCTTTGCATGGACAGAGAAAATATAAATCTAGTGCCAAGATGCTTCTGAAGCAAGGATGTAATGAAATTCTGCGTCCAGATATGTTGACTGCTCTCTACAACACATACATGTGGAGCCAGGTAACATCCGGTGCGGTGTGAAGAAGGAGACCTAGGCTTTCGGTGCATTCCCCTCCATGCTTCCACTGGCCTCGCTCCCTGCCCCTGCTGGATTCAAAAGACAAAGCCTCACACACATCTGTTCTGTATTACTGAGTCCTGAGTGTGGCCATCCCTCGCACAGCTGCCACCTTGGGCACTCCTGGCCAGATCAGCTGGGCTCTCAAATGGTGCTTCCCAGCTGGGGCAACATCACTTTATATGTTTCAGTATTTGCCTCAAAGAAGTAGATTCCTTAAGGATTGAGGCTGCCTAGAAGATTCAGTAGCATTTAAAGGTCTTATTAATGTTTTCATCTGATTCTCCCATTGTTCAGCTATCACAGCAACTGGAGAAACGAGGGCCACTAGACAGCTTTTGGGACATTGCACATACCCATGGTGTGTTTTGAGGTTGATACTGAATTGCTCCATTACTTCCAGGACATCTTTCTTGCCACATACTTGTTTTGTTTTTTAGGACAGGGTGTACAGGGTGTACAGGGTCTCACTGTGGAGGTCAGATTCATAGTGATCCTCCTCTTTACAGCCTCCCAAGTGCTGGGATTACAGGCCAGTGCCACTGTGCCTACTCTCAATGGCCATCTCAGTGTGCCCTGGGGCGGGGCCAGCACAGTAGGCCAAACTATCAAACTCATGGCCCCTGCATCTTCCTAAGCAGATGCTTTAGTCCACTGAGCTATTTGGCTGGCCCTTGCCACACACTTGCTAAAGGTGTTGTTAATAACATTATCTTTCCACAAGTTCACCTGAAACACACTACTGTGTTTCTGTCAGAGGCTGAAAAGCAAGTAGAGAGCAGCAACCAATGGGACAAATTATTAATTATCAGACATGATATTAATTAAGTACCATTTTTCCAAACAAAAAAGTGGATTGGGGGGGTGTGAGACAGGATCTTATGTAATTCATACCTGTCTTAACTTCAGTATGTAGCTCAGTCTGGCCTCAAATATCGGGGGAATCCTCTTGCCTCAGCCCCCAGGATTTCAGATATATGCCACCATGGCTGGGCCCTAAAATGTTTTGAAATCCATTTTTGGCATCAGACCCCACTTTACCATTTTGGTTTTCCATCGGACCAATGCATAAGATCAGGGTGAGCTCCTCCATAACCACCCTGTGTGTCTGAGCCTTCTCCTTGGCTTCTTGTGATCATTAAACACCTGTGCATGAAACTTACTGCACTGTCTGTATCTGTCTTGCTTCAAACTGCTTATGTGCATGTAAAAGTGATGATTTGGGAATTAAGAAAAAATGCTTTTATGATACATACTGTCATACAGTACTTACCATACTCAGCTATATTTTACATCTATGTTTCATCTTTGGTATGGAAAACATTCTAAGACCACTTACATGGTATAAGTGAAACAGTACTTAATAGAATACAGAGACTAAGGGTTTTCCCCCTTGGTACCTGGAATCTAACTGAGGACCTTGTGCTTGCAGGCAGGAGTTTGTGCCACTGAGCTCTACTCCAGGCCTCAGAGAAAAAAGTTTTAGTCTTGTTGTGCAGCCCTTTCCCCAAGCCTTTGGCTTACTCTCCTAACTTCTCAGGCCTCAGTTTGTTTCCATATGTATAAAATATGTTGGAAAATATTATTATTCTTATTCTGTTTACTCTACCACACTATTCCTATCAAACACAAAGCAAACATGTCCACTTAGCATTTAAAATAAAAGCTCCCATGACACCATCTCCCGTTCTGCTGTCTCATTTGATTTCTTAGGTTTAATGCATTCTTCTCTTCTACAATCTAGATCGAGTACAGGAAAAATTATGAAAAATCAAAGGACAAATTCACTTCTGTTGTGGACACTCCAGAACACCTGCGTACTACAAAAGTCAACAAACAAATCAGTGATGTAAGTACAAGAGACCCCCAGCAGGTTCTCAGCCTCAGAGAGCATTTGAAAATGTGTGGGGCTGCTTTGAATCATCCTACATCTGACAAGTGACAGCTGCTGGTGGGGGAGATGCAGGGGATGGAGGTCAGGAGGCACAGGTCTGCTCTGCACAGAGCTCTTTCATCCAAATTAGTGGACAGTCCAGTTGAGAACCTGCAAATATGAACCGATGGAATTCAGTGTTCATTACATTCACCTTCCCAAGAAAGCTTTGCATTTATATTTTCACATCATAACATGGGAAATACAGCATTTGTGTTTTTTCATCTCCTTCAGATACTTTATAAACTGGAGTACAACAAGGCCAAGCCCAGAGGCTACACCACCATCCATGACACACCCATGCTGCTGCATGTCCGCAAGGTTAAAGATGAAGTCAGTGATGTAAGTCTTCTATGGATAGAAACCCTTCTGTGTAACCTCACCACATAGCTTGAACTTCTCACAAACAGGGCTAGGTTCCAAAAGGTAAAAATTAATGGCTTTCATATCAGTTCAAGGCTCGTCATACATTTTCAGATATTTGACTTGGTTCTGTGGTTGAAAATTATCATCTTTTTGGTTGATTAAAAAAAAAAAAAAAAAAAAGCAGTATTTCAGAGAACTCCGTGATGACAGGAGCTCAAGGGCACCAGAGATAATAGTAAAAGCAGCTGTGGAATAGCCCATCGCTACCCCAGAGCCATGGCTACAGCTGGAGCTCAGAGATTCTCTGCTAGATAAGTGAATACATGCATCTGAGCTGCTGCCTGGGGTCACCATGAACAGCACTTGAACACACTTCAGCATGTTGGATGAAGAAGGCAGATATGCATGACGTATCTCAGGAATCTAAGATAAGTTAAAATACATTTTGGTGCTGTAACAAGAGTATCTGGTGTGAAAAACATCTATCATGTAGCTTCCTAGTGTGGCACACTCCATTTCCTAACATTGCAGAGGAGAAAAACATTTCTATCCTTTTGCCCAAAGTTTCTAATTGTAAAAATAGCCAGGTGTGCTCATAAAACATATGAATTTTCAGGAATTTTCCCCCAACACATTGATGAGTAGCACTAGGTCTGTAGTGAAGCCCAGAAAATTATACATTCTTATGATCAATTTAGAATACCCTACTTCAGCCTTCTTGGAAAAATTTATGTTGTCTGTAATCACATTAAGACCTAGAGTCCTTACACCAAAATTAATGAGAAAAACCCAATGGAAATCAAATATATAAGAAGGAAAAGTGAGGGGATCTAGAAGCCCTGGGAAGATGGGGAACATCCTGCACACACCACATGTCTACACGCAACTCTAGTCCTAGCAGTGGTGAGGAACAGATCTGCCATCCACTCGGTGCCTCACTCATCCATCCAGATCAGTTTCTGTGTGCAGATTCTAGTAACATGATGATGAATGAGAGCACTAACGGGGCTCTGCATAAGAGAACAGGCCGATGAATCATTACAGTGTGCCGTGAGAGCAGTGAGAAATGTGAGAGCAGGGAGAGAGAAGACTCAAGTTTTGTTCTGGTGAGCTGGCAGGCTATGGCTTCTCTGCTATAGGTGGTTTTCAAGATGCCATGGAATCAGGCTTTTCTGACTTGGAAAAGGGAAAATATGCATGGATAGCACATGGTGCAGTTAGGCCTTCCTCTCAACCTTGTGGGCTAAATCCCACAGCACTACTAATGACTGCACTGGAAGTACCCTAGGAGCTGGTGTTAGGATCTGAGTCAGGACCGTGCATCTTCCATAGATACATTCTTTCCTCACTGCAGAATTTACAAAAAGATCCTATTACAGGAAGCATTGTGTTTTAATTTCTTAGTTTTTAAAATGCTTAGTAGGCTGCTACAAAAAAATGATTGTTACTCTGTTTCCTCCCACAGCTGAAATATAAAGAAGTTTACCAAAGAAATAAATCTAACTGCACCATTAAACCAGATGCTGTTCATATCAAGGCAGCCAAGGATGCCTACAAAGTGAACACCAATGTAAGTTCCAGAAGTTTCTCTGAGTTCTTAAAGCTCCCACTTGTTAGTATCAAAATGGCAGTTCAGTGCCAACATGAGGTTGGGAGTCTTAGCTGCAGGATTTTGGCCTCTTTCCACATCTCTTCAGGTGGTTAAGCTCAAGTACATGCAGATCAAGAGTTAGGTCCTAGGAGATAAAAGCAAAATAGTGCCTTTGGTCCTCACAAAGGTGCATGCTGAACAGATAGCAAGGGTGGCCTCACATTGTGGCATGGGTGGAGCACCCAGTTGGCCCTGGAGTGCCATCAGTGGATGGCTGTGGAGTAGGACATTTAAGTCTGAAGATAGCATTTTGGAAAGTGTCTCAGCATCAGTCACTCTCTTAGCCAGGCTCCCTTCCTGCCTCAGACTCTAGAGTCTGCTTCCTTCTTTAGATGCAGAAAACTCCTGAGCCACTTTGTCTTCTCAGGAGTTGGCCCAGACCTTCCTCCTGCACTGACAGCTCTCCCAGCTCTCTTCAGGAGGAGCATCTTAAAACCTCTATCACAGAGTCAGTCCAGGCATTTAGATAGCTGACTGATTTTTTAAAGTACAGAAATGGTTATTTTAATGAAATCATTACAATACAGCTGATGCTTCTGCTGGTCAGAGCAACTATGTTTATTATGGCCATCAAAATGGAGCACCTGCAGGAGCTTCCAAGTAGCTTGCAGGCATCCTGAGAATGGACTGATGGGCAGGTAGAGATATGGGTGTGGGAAAGAGCAGCCGTGGCAAAGTGTACAACACGGAATGCAGACAGTGGTTGTGTGGATATTCTCTGTCGTCAGACGACCCTTGGCCAATTGTCTGTATAAATTGTACAGATCTTAATTAGTGATCTGTTGCATTAAAAATTATAATGTGTGGTGTGTTAAAGATGCAAGAGTCCCTCTGTGCCTTGGGTGTCCATGAATTGTGCTTAATTGATTTCTATCACTTTGGAAACAGCTGGATTACAAGAAACTGTATGAGTCCAGCAAAGCCTACTGGAAGTGGACGCCTGACCGACCAGACTTCATCCAGGCTGCTAAGGCGTCCCTGCAGCAGAGTGATGTAAGACAGGAGACACAGACACAGCAGCTTTTGTGGTGCTGTTGTGGGTGTTAGTCCTGATCTCAGGTCCAAGATGGAAGGGAGGGCTGAGGAGAGGAAAAGGCGAGCTCAGCCACAGAGCCCACTGACCCATAGCAGCAGTAGAAGACACCCAGGACTCAGTCGTGATTGTGGGTGGCAAGACTCCGGGGCAAGGCAAGATGAGAAGGCGTGGTCCATGCTGTGCCTGACACCACTCAGGTCCTCCTAGGAAGGAACAAGAACCCTGGAAGCTGCCCCTTCATTCAGAGGATGCAGCCTCATGCCCCCTGAGAGGACTTCCCTTGAGGTTACTCAGATACCCAGCTTCCCCTCTTCTTGGACCCACTCTTTCTTCCCCTGATTTTCTTCCATCACAGTTTGAATACAAGTTGGACCGAGAGTTCCTCAAGGGTTGCAAGCTTTCTGTCACTGATGACAAAGACATGGTGCTGGCTCTCAGGAATTCCGTGATAGAAAGTGATGTAAGTATCTAGTTTCTTCCACTGGAAGAAACTCAGGCCCATCCTCTGTGGCACAGTCTCCAGGACCACCCAGGAGAGAAAAAAATGGGCAGATCTGTAGGAGCTCAGGTGTGGTCCTGAAACGTGGTCATGCCCTCAGTGGACACCAGTGGTGTGACTGGTGGAGCTGTACAGAGGCTGCGAAACCCAGACCACAGCTCTCAGCCACCAGCTGCTCACACAGCACGAGCTGGAAATCTGAAAGCTAGCTGTGTTCTGCACATATATTCTTCTCTTCTGTGGCATCATGTTCTTCCTAAGCTGCAGTTTTTTCACCTGTAAAGAAAAAATAATGCCTCCCAGGGCCAACCAGAAAGTGAAATGACACATTTGAACATGCTTCGAATTAATGTCTACCTATAAAGAGATCCATCATGTGAAATGTTTTGGTTGCTATTAAAACCTCAACTTGCAAGTGATAACAAAAACCCTCTTTTGGATATTTCTCAGGATTTCTAAGTATCAGGATCTTTAAATGAGTTTTATGATCTCAGTTTGTCACCAATACTATTTGGCCAGCTATAATCTAGTGATTTGGGGGATTAATAAAAATGTGCTCCCCACCCCTCACAGCTGAAATACAAAGAGAAACACGTCAAAGAAAGAGGAACCTGCCACGCTGTGCCTGACACCCCTCAGGTCCTCCTAGCAAAGACTGTCAGCAATCTGGTCTCCGAGGTAACCTTACAGCAACCCATACACTTGGCTTTAATCTTGGTTGGGTGCAGGCCCAAGGCAGACACTTTAATAATCTCCCCATGGATTCCCTCAGAACAAGTACAAGAGCCATGTCAAGAAGCACCTGGCCCAGGGCTCATATACAACCCTGCCGGAGACCCGTGACACAGTTCACGTCAAGAAAGTAACCAAGCACGTCAGCGATGTAAGTGGCCGGCGGTGGGTCTCTCACTTTACCGTAGGATCTGGGGAAAACCATGCACTACCTTTTTGGTTACAAATGCTTTCCTTTATATAGCTTCACTGTTATCATCAGTATTTGCATGAGAACCCTAAATTCTAGTTTAAAATATTCTGTGTTTATTGGCTTTTCAAGTTATGATAATTATGACTGATGAGGGTTCTGCATGGTCATTTTATCTAAATATATAAACTGTCTTTAAGCATGCTGATAACTGGAAGAAGTGTTGCTGGTTAAGGGTATCCTATCCTGCTATTCAATTTTATTCTTTTGTTTTGTTTTGTTTTTATTTTAGGGAAGGGTCTACAGGGGGTTCAGGGTCTCACCACTAGATCAGACTCATAATGATCCTCCTGTTTACAGCCTCCCAAGAGCTGGGATTACAGGAGTGCACCACCACGCCCAGTCTCAGTTGTCTTCTCAGCATGCCCTGGGGAGTGGGGCTGGCACAGCAGGCCCAGGGATTAAACCCCTGGCCCCTACATCTGCTTGCAGATGCTTTAATCCACTGAGCTATTTGGCCAGCCCTTCAATTTTATTCTTTTAATTTCAATTTTTTCTTTTCTTTCGGTATCTGTGTGTAGTACATAATGCTTACCTTTCCTGGAAGGTACACACCTATAACACATCCCAATACTTCTTTCTTCCTCTTTCCCTGGCCCTCTTTCTTCTCTCTATCTCTTGATCCTGTTCTCCTTTAAGAAAGGTCTGTCTTCCTGCTTCCTATTATCTTTCACTTTGCTCTTTATTTATACCTTGGGGCCCTCATACAAGAGTAACCATGTGCTATTTAAGCTCCTGTGTTTGATTTATTTCCCATACCATTGTGATCACAGGGAGCAGCTCCCCGGTTTAAAGAGATTTTTTTGTGCTTCAGTGATCTTTTCCCACTCTAGCTTTATTAGTACTATTGTAGCAATCCTGTTAATATATCTTACACATCGTATGTGATTTCATGAATTTTTAAAAGGTAAGAATGGTGAGGAATGAGTTTAATTTGCTTGTGCTCAACTCTCCAAAGATTTCCAGGTGGCTCTGGCAGTGTGTTCCAGCACACAACCAACAGAGAGGAATCAGAACATGGTCCAGAGATCTAAGCACCCAGAATGATGCCAAGCTAGGCGAGCCTGGGTTTTCCTGGTGATCTCCAAGTTTTTCAAGTAACTCACTTTTGCTCCCAGCTTCCTTTTCTCACATAAATAATTTTGATTCTCTTTAGACAAATTACAAGAAGAAATTTGTTAAGGAGAAGGGCAAGTCCAACTACTCCATCATGCAGGAGCCCCCCGAGGTGAAGCATGCCATGGATGTGGCCAAGAAGCAGAGTGACGTAAGTTTCCCACCAGCCTTTGCGAGCCCCCGTGGCAGGGAATCCCCAGTGGGTGCCTGCTCTTGTTTCAAAGTGTGCTCACTTTGAGTCTGTGCCCCCATAGTTTAAAAAAATATGGTGGTAGTGGTGGGGAGTTGCTCTGTTTTGAGTAAAAAAGTTGTTTGATGCTTAATGAGGACTTTCACAAAGACAGCATATCTCGAATGAGTAAGCATTTCCTTCCCCATATAAAGGTTGCTTACAAAAAAGATGCCAAAGAGAACCTACACTATACTACAGTGGCTGACCGGCCAGACATCAAGAAGGCCACACAGGCAGCAAAACAGGCCAGCGAGGTAAGGGTAGCAGCTAAAATGTCGCAAGCCCCCGGTGGTCTCTGCCAATAGCAGCAAAAGTGCTTACACCAAGAACGTATCACCTGTCTGGGTTCTCTCTGACTCAGGTGGAGTACAGAGCCAAGCACCGCAAGGAAGGCAGCCATGGCTTAAGCATGCTTGGCCGGCCGGACATCGAGATGGCCAAGAAGGCAGCCAAGTTGAGCAGCCAGGTAATGCAGGTTGGAAAATGGCAATTCAAGGGTGGAAGGATTTTGAAACTTTGCATATAGAAGTAATTCCCAGAATGAAAGTGCATATTAACAGCTAAAGAGATACTGGCAGCTTTGAAAAGCACTGAGCACTTATTTTCTCTTTCTTTTCTCTAAGCATCCTAGGCCTTTCTTATTCTCTACTGTTTTTTTTTTTTTTTTTTTTTTTTTTTTTTTTTTGGTGAAACCAGGGATTGAACTCAGGCCCATGCACTTGCCAGGGAAGGGCTTATTCCACTGAGCCATCTCTCTACTTTGCCATTTATGGGTAGTATGCATCTTAACTATCATGTGACAAAGAGGACCTCACTCTAGACAGTAAAAGATTCACATCATGAGGGTCTGATTCCTACTTGAGTCATCTACCAGAGACCTGTTAAAGTACAAAGGTCATGCAATTCTACCTTCTCAAACTCAACCAGATGGAATATTTTTCATTTTGTGACTAGCAGGTAGTGGCAGTGCTGGGTGACTCGGGACTTTGTGTGTGCTGGGGCAAGTACTGTAGCACTGAATTACATCATCAGTCCTTTTTAGTTTACTTCAAGATGTGGTCACACTGTGTGACCCAGACTGACTTCAAACTTGCAATCCTCTTGCCTGAGTCTTCTGGGTAGGATTACAGGCATGGATCACAGTGCCTGGTAGGAATCGTTTATTCTTGCATTCAACATTCATGAATGCCGGGCTAGCACTACATGTCCAGAGTGCATTTCTCTGGATAAATGTCTGGTGTGATGAGTGTTTCACCAAGAGTGTTCAGAGAATGCTTCCTTCTAGCAGATTGTGTTTTATCGAGAAGCTGGACACAGAAATGTGTTGTCCAAAGCTGATTGTCACATTGCCAGGTTCCCTTGTTCAATCAGTTGTCTGTCTGAAAACCTTGACAGGTCTTCAGACATTTTTCAGAGACCCCCTAGTACCAGATCTTACAGATGGCAAATTTGTTCCCTTAGGACAAGAACTTAGGAGTACTGTGTCTCTCCTTGTATTTGGAGATATTCATCTTCTTCATTGTCCATTCTCTTCAGGTCTTTCAATATGTGGGTTTGGGTCCTCACTTTTGGTTGTTGTGTACTGACTTTCAGCAACAGCAAGTGTGAAAACCCAACCTCGAGGACGATATTGTATAAAGAGTTAATATGAAGCAATTAGGAAAAGGTAAAAGGCTCAGGTGACTGGGGACAAGCCAGATTTGTTTGGCAGTTTTTGTATTTAAAATTTCTGTGCAGTACTTTTACTATAAGTTAATAGAATTATATAATCACTTGAGACCAAGAAGCAAAATCACTGACAAAAAAAAAAAAAAATAGGGGAACCTAAGAGTAAATCAAATGTTCCAAGAACTTACATAAAATTTTTAAAAAATATTTTCAGATTCTGAGGTCATATCAAGTTTAAAAAATGATTTTAATATTGAAACTTTGAAAATTTCACTGTTCTTAAAAATCAAGAGGTTCATATTTCTAATCCTAAGTGAATCCTATGTTGTGAAGAATAGGACCCCCACAAGATCTTGTTCTGAGCTTGTCTTCCTCAGCTCATCTCCTGTGAGAGGCTTGCTTAAGGTTTCCCCAGCTTTGTGGTGTGGCCTCTGGCTCCAGTGGACCTCAGCCAGGTGTGGGCTCTCCCTGTGCTGGCTTTGCTATCTTGCTTCACGCTCTGTGCAGATAATGCCACAGGCCAGAGGACAAGGCCTGGGCACAGTACTGCATCTTTTTAGTGTGCTCCTCATGATATAAGACTGGACCACCAGCCAGTGGCCCTGTCTTTCTCTTTCCCTCATCTACTTTCTTGGCCTTGATGGCTGCAGCTGCACCTTTTTTGCTGCTGAAATGTGTAGGAAGCTGTGGAAATTGGTAGAAGACTATACTTTGGTGGACAAATCTCTTTGCTGCATAAAGTTTTCTCTTGGGTATGTACTTGGAATGAGAAAATAGTCGAGATGTGGAAAGACAGATTGCATACTTCAGGCTGCTGTCACTTGATCAATTAAATGATGACATGAAAACAAACTGATCATCTCGTCTCCAACTGTCATAGTCAGGGTTTGCAAGGGAAACAGTTTAATACAAGACACACCGTTTATAGGATTGTTTTAAAATAGTGCCCCAAAGAGTCAAATGGAAAAGAGTGCTGGAAATCTGTTGACATCCTAAAGACCCAAAGAATCCCTCTGAGGGCCTGCATGAGTCCTATGGCAATGTCCTGCACGAGTCCAGCTGAAGACCTAGAGCCCACAGCAGTGTCCATAACAAGCCCCACTGGAGGCCTAGAGCCCACAACAATGATTCTTGAGATGGTTTCACTTCTGCCCGGGGAAGGCCCAAAGGTCAGTGGTGGAAGCTAGAAAGTGCACCAGTGGACGGAATGAAGGATTTGTGCCAGCAGGCTAAGGGATCTGTATAGAAAGCTACACTCAAGGTAAGGACCAGGACTCCCACAAAAAGTACCACAGCCATCTTCAGTGACAAGGAGGCCCCAAGCTCCTCTAACATGAGAACAGCCAAACTCCTATCAGGAAAGCCAATGTGACAAGTTTCTCTAGAACCTGCAGCCCTGCCTTTTCCTCTCCAGTTCTGCCTCTTATGCTGCTGGCAGTAATCCTCAGGTAGGCCTTCCACCCCCAGCACTGTGCCGATTTTGTTCAGTTCAGTGTTCCAAATTAATCACCATTTGGCAATCCACCACACCAACTACACAGAGAAAAGCTGTGTTCTTCTAAAGTTATTTACCATCTTTGTAATTTCGAACTCTAAGTCTGTTAAATGATACAGTCTCCCAGTTTAGACATGGTGTAAAGGGCTAGGGATTCAGCTCAGTGGCAAGAGCACTCTGACAAGTGATAAGTCCTGAGTTCAAGTCCTACCACCAAAAAAACGACATACTATGTATCAGCAGAGTAAACCACATTTCTGACTCATCCCTGACTTTTACACTGTTTTATAGTCTTCACAGCATGAACTATTTGTTAGTCTTTATAAGTACTAATATGTGTTTATTCTCTGAAAACATCTGAACAATTAGACATTAAACTGGTTCCAAAGGCTTTGGAAAGATGTTTAATTTGTAACCACTTCCCTGCAATGCATCCATATAGGCCCAATATCTGAGCCAGGTGGGATAATAGCTAGTCCACAGCCCTGCAGTTACTTCACAGGCTTCCATGGTGTACAAGAAAAAAGAAGGCTTTGAGACTGGGCATGGTGGTGCACGCCTGTAATCCCAGCTCTTGGGAGGCTGAACATAGGCGGATCACTAAGAGTGCGATCTACATAGTGAGACCCTGTAGACCCTTACTAAAAAATGCAAAAAGAAAGAAAGGAGGAAGGGAAGAAAAGGAAGGAAGGAAGGAAGGAAGGAAGGAAGGAAGAAAGAAAGAAAGAAAGAAAGAAAGAAAGAAAGAAAGAAAGAAAGAAAGAAAGAAAGAAAGAAAGAAAGCAAGCAAGCAAGCAAGCAAGCAAGCAGGCTTTGGACCCACCCCACAGTGCCACAGGTGACACTGCTACCACCCTTACCACTTGGTCCAACACCATTCTTAAAGAGATCCAGCCAGAAAGGAAGGTCCTTGTGCTGGCTCTGATTCCCATTAGCAACCCCAGTTGTATGAGGTTGCATTTGCAGGGGTGGCCTTCCTGTGGAGGCAGAAACTTTTTTTTAAGTTGCAAATTTATCTTGAAGCTAAAGAAGCTAAAGAGAAGCCAATGGAACTGCTGCTCCTCAGAATAAATGTGTCTTCAGAAATGAGCTGGTTTCTTCGGATTGCCTTAGATATGTAAGAGTATGGGGAATATAGATGTGACCCTGGCTCTGATGCAATGTGTTCTTTCAGATTTCTTGGGACATAAGAGCTCAATACTGGTAGAGTGGGAAATATGCAACTAATTGTACTTAGAGACTCTGTAAGTCCTAGTGACAGGAAATATTTCATAATTTGAAAATAATACATCAATTAATAACTTGTCTAGTAAAACTGTTGAGCTGTATTAGATGTAGGAGTTTCCACAGGTTCCAGCAAATGTCTGACCGAATACACAACCTTCTAGATTTTTTTGTTTTGTTTTTTAAAGAGAATGAACAATAGTAAAAAGAAAAAAGAAAAAAAAGAAAAGAAATGAGTTGGTTTCTACAAGATAGAAGAGGTCTTTCAGTGTCCTCTAGAAGCAGATTGTATTCTCCTTGGGCCGGGCCTCCGCGCCCCCCATCCCATCCTCCCCCTCACTTGCCCACCACCACCACCACCTCCACAGCCCGTTTGGTTCACTTTCTCATTGGTGTTGCACACTTTCGGGAAACACCCCGTCCTCTGGGGTTCTGATTCCTGTGGAGACGTTGCCTCTCGGTCCAGACGTCAGCTCCCTGCTTCTGACTCTCCGTCACAGGCTCCCCATTTCTTCATCTTGAGAGCAAATGCCTTTGGAGCAGAGCTGTACGTTCTGTCTTCCTGCGGCACAGCTTCCACGGCCGCCTTCGTGTCCGCCCCGGCGGCGGGCGCTGCTGCCCTTACCTTCCCGCGCGCTTCTTTTGTCTCTGCTTTCTCACTCTGCGACCTTCGAAGTAAAGGAGTCTCCGCGCCGCCAGCGTGCCTTATCCCGGGCAGCGGCTTTCGCTGCTTTTAGCGTTCCGGTGGGCTCTCGGTGTCCCTGCGGCTGCGCGTGCCCATGCACGGGGGGAGCACGGTGCGGACGCGTGAGGCCCCCGCAGCTAGGCGCCTGCAGAGTGAAGTGGCCCAGCGCTCACCCCAGGTGTGCTGACTTCAGAAGAGTGAAGCTTACTTTACCAGTTACAGAATTTTTTTTCCCATAATTTTATTGAAGAACAAATAACAACGAGACAGTTTCAAATCAAAGTAGTAGGACAGATTCAATAATTAATGCATTGCATATTGTTTTCTTAGTGGTTATTTGTTGTACAAGGTGCAGACATGATATTCTGTTTACAAACACTATTAGAGCAGATGCCTTTATTCATTGAATTAAGAGAACATAGCTGTATGCCTATCTTTTCTTTTTTAAAGCTGAATTATAGTACGGTTTCAATAATTAATACTTTTTACATTGTTATCTCCCTAGTGGTTATCCATAGTACATGAAGTAGACAGGATATCCTGTCCAAACACTATTAATGCAAATCTTTCTTCTCATAGAATTATGCAAAAGTAGCTGCATATTTATCCTAACTGTTCTGTATATACAAACACAGAATGGTCCTTCCCTTGTATCACCTTTTTTTTTTGTTTAGTCCTGTCAGAGATGGGTATTCTATTGTCATTCAATTATTATAGGTGCTTGAATTCAGCAAAACACTCCAACACAGTCCAGCAGTCTACACAGTAACAGAGTCTTGAGGCTTCCCTGAGAGTTAAATAGTGCCTGTTAGCTAACCTGTAAAAATGGCTCACTTTATTCTCCCTAGAGTGAATAACAAGCAGAATCCTACTCCTGTTTCCGGATTTAATCCTCCAATATTATTGACAAAGTAATCAGTCTGGTCTTTTTGAGACAAAGTTTCACTATGCAGCTCAGACTGGCCTTCAACTTATTTTGTAGCCTAGGCTGGTCAGGAGCTTGCATTGATTCTCCTGCCTCAGCCTCCAGAGTGCTGGGATCACAGGCACATGCCACCATACCTGGCAATCTGTTTTATATTAAAGCTTCTATCTCTTAGTTATTACATTTATTTCTCTTATAGTCATTTTTTTAAGATATTTTACTTAGCATAATGACTGTCTTTTCCTTTCATTCAATTAAATCATTTTTTCAGCAACTGTTAACACCAAATGTTTATCTATTTATTCACTTATATTTATTTTTACTTTTTTGTGGTACCCGGGATTGAACTCAGGACCCTGTGCTTGCCAGGCAAGCGCTTATTCTACTGAGCTATCTCCCTGGCCCAAATGTTTATTTTTAAATTGATTTTAAAATCAATGTAGTATTCTAAAAGAATAATAAATTCTCCTAATTTAACATTGTTGTTTCCCAGTCCTCTTGGTCATTTCCAACCCTTTATCCAGTTCCTCACTGCAGACCTATGTTGTTTTGGTTTTCTTAATTAAGAAATACGCTATGCTTCAAACCAAGTGACTTTTCCTCTTTATTTTTCATTAAAAAGAGATTATTTTTTCAACTGTGGGAAATATAAAAGTAGCAAATGCAATATTATATCATTTAATCTTATACTTGATTCCCTGTGCCCCAAAATAATTAGTTATAATAGTGTCCCTTTCACTCTTAAAAATGTCCTAGTTTGGATAATAAATTACATGTTCTCTTTACATATAACATGTGCACATTCTTTGGCATTTATGTTTCCACTACTCCACAGTTCCTAAATTGTGGATTGATTTTCAGCAATAATTTGGATGTTTGATTTTTCTATTAGATTAAGTATCGAGAAAACTTCGACAAAGAGAAGGGCAAGACACCAAAATACAACCCAAAAGACAGCCAGCTCTATAAAACCATGAAAGATGCTAACAATCTTGCAAGTGAGGTATGTCTTTTTGACACTTTGATAAAATAATGTAAAATGATACTTGTCATTTTAGCCATGCTAAAGTACATAGCTCAGTAGGATTAATTATGTTCACAGTGTTGTTCAGTTTTCACCACTAGCTCTTTTCAAAGGGTTTTCATCATCCTAAAGGAAATCTCTGTACCTCTTTCCCTTCCTTCCCTCCTCCCCTGGTAGCCTCCCCTCTCCTTTCCGCCTCTATGTATTTCCTTTTTTTAGTTTTTTATCTCAGGAGAGTCATATAATATTTATATTTTTGTGTTTACCTTATTTCACTCAGTGTAATATTTCAAGGTTATACTGTGTACCAAAACTTCATTACTGATTTTCGTGTCCATTCGCCTGTCGATAGACAGTTGGGGTTTTTCTTTCTACTTTTGCCCACTGTGAACAAGCTGTGGTGGTTTACAATTCCATCTAGCATTTGTTTCTGTGAGTTTCATTAGTGCTATTTTCTGTTTCCGATTTATGTCGTTTCCTTTTTAATTTTTAAAGAGAATAAAAATAATTTAAAAACAGAAATGATATAGAATTTCGATAAACAAGATGATAGGAATCCCACAATGGTTGTTATATTGCATATTGTTGTCTTCAAATTAGTTGTTCAGATTACCAGTAATAAACAGGCAAAATTGGTCAAAAAATTTTAAGAGAGGAGAAAAAAATTAAGGATTAAGTGCACTTTTCCTTTTTCCTCCCTTGCCACACAGGTTAAGTACAAGGCTGACCTGAAGAAACTCCATAAGCCTGTGACAGACATGAAGGAGTCTCTGATCATGAACCACGTCCTTAACACGAGCCAGCTCGCCAGCTCTGTAAGCTCCTTCATTTGCTCCAGAAACAACTGGTTTCGCTCGTTTGCAGCTCAGTTCCTTCTGTGAGCTCACACACGCCTCCTTTCCTACTACGTCTTACAAAGCTCTTTTATTCCAGCATACTCATCCCAATGGCATTAATCAGCCAGTTCTCCACTGACCATGGTGCCTCTCAGAAAATAAAAATGCTTCAATTTTTGAGATATTTAAACTTTTCTGCCCAATTAACCATCCCTTTTCCTCTTTCTATGGATGTAGAACCACCGCCTGAAAGGGTGTCTTTCCTTTTTAACTTTTAACACCTTCTTTGAAGAAGCTACACAACTTGAATGTTTTCATCTGATATTAACTGACAGTACTAAACCTGACTCTTCACCTTTTACTTTTTTCTTGGTCTTGTATTGAGAGCTTGCTAATTTTAGTTCAGTTTTGACAATGCTGCTGTGACAGTGTGTAATCAAAGAGGAACACTAAGAACCCTGAGCGGCTTCTCGACCCTGTGCCTTTTTGCCCCCACCCTCAGTACCAGTACAAGAAGAACTACGAGAAGAGCAAAGGCCACTACCACACGATCCCAGATAACCTGGAGCAGCTTCACCTAAAAGAGGCCACAGAGTTACAGAGTATAGTAAGTTGACCAAGACTGACACGTGCCCACCTACAATATCAAATTTTTCATGAATTCACTCAAGGATAAGAGTGATGCTGTTTTATGAGTACACACTTGTAGTGTATGATAATTACCGTTATTGTGGGGAGGAGGCAGGTGTACAAAACACATCTTGATTCATTTTTCTCTGTTCTGCTTTGGTTTTGGATCCTCACCCACTACCTTTTCTCTCCCTCCCAGCTCCTTCCAGCTGTTGGTTCCCTGCCCATCTGCAAAGACTCTGTACTGTAATCATCTTTCTCATTCCTTCTCCCATCCGCACCCTTCCATCCCCATCTCTTGTTCCTCTTTCCATTTGAAAAAGACCTCCCTTCTCTCTTTCTTCCATTTTGTGCCAGCTCTCTCTCTCTCTCATATCTATGTGTTCTTTATGTATACTTACTAATATTTCTATATTTTTAGTGTATATTTGAAGACACTGTAGAAAGACAGAGAAGGCTTGAATTTATAAACATTTTGAAATAAATTGTTATAAAAAGAAATGTCATTTGCATGTAGGGGAGAAATACTCATACAGCATGTTGTTTAAGCTGTAAGAGGGCATCAAGGGTGGATTCCTGGAGAGACAAACCCCTCATAGGAACTCCCATATCTTCCTCACTCTGTGCCTCAAAACAGGAAGTACTAACAGATAACAGGGAGTTTGGGGAGGGTTTTAATAGAAGAGGTGACATGATCAGACCTACGATGAGGAATCTCCAGACATTAAGAAATTGTTCAATTTGTCAAATAAAGATTTTTCAGAGGAAAGAATTTGTCATCACATGATCTTTAGAGAACAAATTCTATATTATGTAAGTCCCCTCAGGACATTCCCCAGAGAGATGTCCTCATTCCTGAGAAAAGCAGCTGAGATCACGCAATGCCATTAAGGTGCTGTGTGAACAAAGGTCTTTGCTTCCCTTTCACTCTTTCCTCTGTGAAATATGAATATTCATATGGCTCTCCCACTTCTAATCGCATGCTATGAGGAAATTATAAAATAACAGTAAGAATCTTTTGAAATTATTGTTTATTAATAATTCAGTCAACATGAAAAATAGCTTTTATATTTATACTAATATATTTTTACTTAAGTATATGACCCATTATGACCAAGAGAATAATGTACTCATAAATAAAGTTGTGTATGTTATCTGGTCAGCCAAATCCCAGGTCTCTGCCTGACGCACGCCTCTAATCCCAGCACTTAGGAGGCTGAGGCAGGAGGATCCCTGTGAGTTCAAACTTGCTTGTGGGTTACATAAGCAAGTTTAAGAACAGCCTGAATTACATAGTGAGACTCTGTCTCAAAAAAACCAAAACCAGAAATAAAATCTTCTCCACTCTTATGTATGTGTATGTTTCTCCATATATTTCTTGGCATCAGTGCTTTTTCCAGCTGATTAATGTCAGTGGTTCTTTGTCTCTTTGAATTGAGTCTAAATCCTGAGTGTAGCCCTCCACCACGACTCAGGCAACAGCTAAGAAGTCCTGCATCTGAAAGACAGCCACAAACTGGAGTGACAGTGAGATGACCCAGCAGACCATAATGTGTCATTAAGAACTGTCCTTAAACTGGTTTCTGACTAAAAATTAACTACAGAAGAAGTATCTAACCAGGCTTTTATCACTAGGTGAAATACAAAGAAAAATATGAAAAGGAGCGAGGAAAGCCCATGCTGGACTTTGAGACGCCGACATACGTCACTGCCAAAGAGTCCCAGCAGATGCAGAGTGGGGTAAGCACACAATGCAACCGTGAGGCAAGGACCGCAGACTGCAGACAGACGTATCCAGCCTCCTACTTATTCCAAAGTGATAATAGTAAATCTTTTTAATGGGATTTTTTTTTAACATGTGAAAAAACTAAACATTTTTTTCATTACAAAAATCCCTGAATTTAGTTATAAAAAATGTTCTACATGGTACACATTTTCCATTTATGAATTATTTTAATAATCATTTTCATAAAATGAAAACAGCCAACTATTCTTAGCATGAAAAAATTATACTGAATATAATTTGAATTTTTTCTTGATAAATGAAACATTCCCTCCACCCAGATGTATCCTTTACTTTTAGATGCTGTTACTCCTAGTAGGGTGCTCTAAGCCAAACAAAAGTAATCAAGATATCTATCAAAGGGCCAGCCAAATAGCTCCGTGGATTAAAGCCCCTGCTTTCAATCCCACCCCCTGCCATGCTGGCCCCACTCCTGGGGCACGCTGAGACTGCAAGACACTGGGTCTGGTGGCACGTGCCTGTAATCCCAGCATTTGGGAGGCTGTAAACAGGAGGATCACTACCAATCCAATCTATGCAGTGAGACCCTGAACACCCTGTAGACCCTGTCCTAAATACAAAAAAATAAATAAATAAAGCAAGATGTATATCAAGACCCCAGAAAAATGAAAAATCAAGGTGCTATATTTCCTTGCTATATTTCCTTCCGTGCTATATTTCCTATATTAATTTTTTTATTCATTTTTAAACATAAGCAGAAAAGAATGGGGTCTTATTTTGAAGCTTAGAAAGTCTGTCTCACCCAGAAATGGGCTTCTTTGGAATTTCTGTTTGCTTCTCCTCCATAGGGATCTATCTTCAGCTATACAGATAAATGGTTTTGGGCCAAAGCAATAGTTTGTGGAGTTTAGAAGCTTAAAGGTTGGGTGTGGTGGTGCACACCTGTAATCCCAGCACTCTGGGAGGCTGAGGCAAGAGGATCATTGCCAGTTCAGGACCAGCCTAAGCTACAAAGTGAGCTCAAGGCCAGCCTGAACTGTACAGTGAGACCCTGTCTCAAAGAGACAAAAAAAAAAAAAAAAAAAAAAAAAAGCTTAAAATAGTTTAAAACAACTGATGGATCCAGTTGGGAGTTCTTTATACTCCTAACTTCTCAGTAAATATAAAATCCTACTAAGATTTAAAAAAAATAATTGAGAGGGGCTCATCTAGTATTCTCAACCTCGAACTTTCTTTGGGGCTATTTGCTATAAGCAAATATTTCTGGGACAATCAAGCAAGTGTCAAATGTGTGTCCACTGGCAGAACTTGGTGTTGGGGGGTCAGGTTGAAATTTTTTCTTCCTAAGACTGAAGGGATAAATTATTTAAAAAAATTTTTTAACTTGTCTTTCCTTCCTACTCACATTAGAAAGAATATAGGAAAGATTACGAAGAGTCCATTAAAGGCAGAAACCTAACAGGCCTGGAGGTCACGCCAGCTTTATTACATGTCAAATATGCAACCAAAATAGCAAGTGAGGTAGTGACCGCTCTGTCTTTTCTTTCCCTCTCCATCCAAATAATTGCACTAATGCCACTCATCCATGCGTGCCTGCTATCGTTTTCATCACCACCTAACTGCAAGTTTCAGGTTGAGTTCACATGTGTTCGGTACTACCACCTAGTGTGTTATCCTGATAATTCTTCTAATTTCTCAGGGAATACCTAATGAACATATGCTTACTCTAGCCTTCTATTAATTCCTACTCTTTTGTTTGATATTTAATATTAACTGTTGAAGCTTTATACCCTGCCTTGGATTATATCTTAGCTGTGACCTGTGAAACATGGTTGTTTTTGATTTTGCCCTTTACCGAAGAGAGCAGCCCAGGCTTTCTTGTCAGGACTCTTGGCTTTTGCTTTGTGATCTAGAGAGAGTACAGGAAAGATCTAGAGGAAAGCATCCGTGGAAAGGGCCTCACTGAAATGGAAGATACTCCTGACATGGTGCGAGCAAAGAATGCCACTCAGATTCTCAATGAGGTAAGACCAGACCCAAGCACATGCACATGAAGTAGTACAGTCTCCTCTTCACTTACGTTGCACCAAAAGACACACAAGCAGAAAGAGATAAAGTTTTTCCAATTGCTAAATCTATATCCAGTATTAACTCTTATATATGTCAAATTCTGATGAATAGTTGTTATAACTAATTATTTAACTATTATTGTTTGATTTAACCTTAATATGTTTGGCGTGCTTAGTTAAATTAAAATACAACAGTGGACTATATTGGAATGTTTTGCAGAATTCACATGCCTACAATATTTAAATGGCAATGGAATACCCATCTCTGACAAAAAAGGGGTATACAAATGAAGGACCATTTTGTATCTGTATATACAAAATAGTTAAGATAGATATACAGCTACTTTCTCTTAATTCAGTGAATAAAAAGATTTGTTCTACTAGTGTTTGTGGACAAGATATCATGTCTGCATCTTGTACTATGAATAACCACTAAGACAACGATATGCAATGTATTAGTTATTGAAACTTTCCTACTAATTGGTTTTGAAACTGTCTCATTACCATTTGTTCCTCAATAAAATTATTTTTTCAAAAAATATGACAGTGGAGTGGCATGCTCTTAAATTTGATCCTAGTTATATAAACAAATCAGATTTAAAATTTGCTTTTCATTTTAACTTTCTAAGTAGAGAATGAGCAGCTGGGGAGATGGCTCAGGAGAATAAGCACTTGCCTGACAAGCACCAGGGCCTGAGTTCAATCCCTGGTTCTGCCAAAAAAAGAGAGAATGATAGAGGCACTGAAAAGGAGGAGTTTTGTTGACTCTTACCAAAATGCATAGGGTATTTTCCTACAGTGGCTCTTCCCTGCACACCTCTCCATCCTGTTACATGCTACTGAATAAAAATGCTAAGAGGGACACTGCTATAACAACTGAGGCAGTGTGTTATATAGATTATATTTCATAGTCACTCTGTTCAGTTACCACCTACCAGACATTATGTGACTTTTTCTTTTAATAATGTATCTATAGAAAGAATATAAGCGAGATCTGGAACTGGAAGTCAAAGGAAGAGGCTTGAATGCCATGGCCAATGAAACTCCAGATTTTATGCGGGCCAAGAATGCTACTGACATTGCCAGCCAGGTCAGTGTTTCTAGCCCAGATCAGACTTTCAAGAAAGTAGTTGAGACTATAAGGACACAATGTTTTCCTTCTGACATCTAGTTTGTCAGTGACAAACACATTCTTAAACATTTGCCTAGTGGAATTCATTCCAAGGAAGAGACTGAGGATTCTGCAGGCTGCTTTCTGCATCTTAAGAACAAAGGGGCCAGGGAGATGGCTCAGTGGAATAAGGACTTCCCTGGCAAGCACAAGGGCCTGAGTTCAATTCCTGGTTTCCCCTCACAAAAAAAAATTAATTCTAGAGTGAAAATATCTTTTTAAACGATACAAAAAAAAAAAAAGAACAAAGTGCAGGAGCTGGGGAACCAAATTGCTTGAAGCAGGAGCCGACGCTGATATCCTGACCTTGCATTTTTGTCAACCCACTCCTCATTTAGTGCCAAAAATCCCTTGCTTAGAGTATTTTGTGGAGTTCTTTCTTCCCTTGCTTTCAAGGCCAAAATTTACACACATCTTTTAGGTGTCCATAGGGTCTGATGCTGATTGATGTGGGTATTTTGGTTAATTGTCATTCTGCCAGCCCTCAAATACAAAACCCTTTGCTTCCTACCTGCTGATTATCTTTCTTTCACATACCCAATCCCACACTTACATAAATGAGAAGTCTTTTGACAGATAAGAGCTTCTTCCTGATCTTACTTTCATATAAAGCTATAGACATGATAGGAAGAAATATCCATTGAATCTTAACTCTTAGAAAACAAATATTAATCATCTCTTAATTAAACCAAACCAAAACATGTTGTGTGCAGTCAAGTGTGTGGGGCATATCTATAACCCCAGGATTCAAGAGGCAGACGCAGAAGAATTGACTGTTCAATTGAGAGTTCAGTACTGTGTCTCGAAAACCAAACTATTGTGCACTTCATAAACATTTTCGCAACTCTTGGGTGCGTTCTACAGATTAAGTACAAACAATCAGCAGAAATGGAAAAGGCCAATTTCACCTCTGTGGTTGATACTCCAGAGATCATTCATGCCCAGCAAGTGAAGAACCTTTCCAGCCAGGTAAGGGCATTCTTTCTCAGGATACCTCTCACATGCCCCAATCATGACTAGCAAAAGTCCTCCCCCCAATGCCTAAGCAGGTGTTTAAAATCACAGTTTTCACCAATAAAATAAAAGAGATTTACTTTTGGTGGTGCAGATTTGGACCAGAGTTGAAATATCTAATTTAACAAATTATAAAACAAGCAGTGAGTGGGTTTCCCTCAGGGGTAGAATGTCAGGCCTCAAGCTACCGAGCTGCATTGGTGGGAGAGCCATGGAGGCCAACATTCCTTGAGCTGTGAGAGGTGGAGGGCTGCCCTGCCTTTGTTTTTGATATTGTAATGTTCGAGGAAATGAGCAGGTTGGCTAGTCCCAGGATGGGCTCCTTCACTTACCCTGCTGGTGCGGGTTCGATTTGGCTGGTTTCGCAAGGCCTAAAATAGGGTAGGCAGATTACTTCTTCCCAGATTTAGATTCGTATTTACTTTTGAATGATATACTGGTGTTTTCCACAAAATTATTTCTCAATGTCACCAAAAGTACATATTTTATAACTGTAATGCCTCTTTATTGAGGGTTGCTGCAAGCAGCTTGAGCTCACACATATATCCAGGATCTTATACTGAATGTTTCTTACTGCCAGGGCCACTGTCCAGGTCCTTTCTTTTCAAATAGCTTGGGGATCAGAGAACGGAACGAAGTCTAAACAAAACAATTGAGGCAATTTTTACTTAATCCTTAAAAAATAAAGGACAGCTTATATTATTTTCTTAGGAAATTGAGAGTGCTTTTCTTTACATTTAGATAGCTAAGAAGAGTCATGCAGGCCACTGTTTCCAGGACAGAGTGTGTGCTCCTGGGGAACTACTTTGCTCCTTCCAGAAATCTCTGCCTTAATTGGCTCCCAGTTAGATAAATATATCTAGGTTAAGATCTTTCTGAAACTTCTTCTGTGTATTAAAGATTATTTTTTTCTCACTTTTGAAAATTTTTTTCAACTATTTATATAAAGGTAAATGTAAGTGACCGGTTCCATATAGATGAGCAAGTAACAGCCTCCCTGTGGGAGCTCCCTGTGTGATGGACAGTGGGTCCATCCTACTAAATGAGTGGCCTCAGCTCCCATTGAAAAGGCCGGCCATCACTCACTTGAGGACTGTGCTTTATATCTCTTATACAAACTTGAACCCAAGAAGATGTGAAGAAATTTTGCACTGAGCTGGAAGGACTGCTGTAGGTGCCACTGGCCCATACTTTTGTAGTGCTCACCTTCCTTATGTCTTGGAATCTGTTCCCAGAAAAAGTACAAAGAAGATGCAGAGAAGTCCATGTCCTACTATGAGACTGTTTTGGACACTCCAGAGATGCAACGAGTCCGAGAAAACCAGAAGAACTTCAGTCTTGTAAGTTTTTGTTGAATCTAAGGCCCAACTCACCGGTACTTGGGATCTCCCAGGCTAAGGAAGGTGCTTTGGGGCATGCACGTGGGTGTCGCGGCCCTGTGGGGTCTGTTGAGCAGCCCTCCCGTCAGTCCATCCTGGCCCTGGGAACAAGTGCTACCCGCGACTTTCTCTAGGCTTACATTATACCTAATTCCAAACCACGGTAGGAAAGGCCCTCTGCTGCTGGGTGGATAGCTTTCTGCCACTGTCTGTGAACTGTCACCACCTTCTGCTGTTGGTGGCACCTGTCTTTCTCAAAGTTAAATCTAAGCAAGAGGCACTTTAAAAAGAAAAAGGAAAAAATAATTTTACACATTCTAAGTTTCAAAACTATAGCTCAGTGGCACAGCATGAGCTTGGCATGTGTGAGGCCCTGGGCTCAATCTCTAGCAGCCCCCTCCCTGGTCAAATTAGTGTCTGCATAAACTTATTAAAGAATCTCCCGCACACACACCAAAAAAAGAATCTCCCAAGCTGGGTGTGGTGCCACAGGCCTATAATCCTAGCACTTGGGAGGTTGAGACAGGAGGATCACTGTGAGTTCAAGGCCAGCCTAGCCTCATAGCAAGTTCAAGGCTAGCCTACACCACACAGTGAAACACTGTCTCAAAAAAAAAAAAAAAAGCCGGGC
>PVKA01013015.1:39219-56169 GCA_004027165.1 Ctenomys sociabilis | reverse complement strand
CAACTCCAACCCTTATAGCTAAGTTGCTCAGGCTGGCCTCCAAATCATGACTATCCTTTCTCAGCCTCCTGAATGAGTGCTGGGCTTACAGTGGAGCACCATCATGTCTGTCTTGAGCTTAATATTTATTGGCGGAGTAGAGGTTGAGACAGGATCTCTCTCTCTAGTTCAAGCTGACCTGGAACTCACTGATTTCTCTTTCTAAGCTGCCTTGAGTATCTGAGAGTATAGATTTGTTCTACAGCACCTGGCTTACTTTTGAGATAAGGTCTTACTGTGTTGCCCACAGTGATTTGGAACTCCTGGGCTCAAGTAGTCTTCCTGCCTCAGCCTCCCAAATAACTGGAAAGACAACAAATGCCATTGGGCTGGGCCGGCTCATTTATTTTTTCCACACTGGGAGACTGACTGTAGAGCCTTGCACGTACAAGGATCAACTATATGTCCAGCTAATTTTTGGATTTTTTTGAGACAGGCTCTCGTTTTGTAGTGCAGCCTGGCCTTAAACTCACTATGTAGCTCAGGACGGCCTTGAACTCAGGGTAGTTCTCCTGCCTCTTCCTGGGAGTGCTGAGATTACAAGTGTGTGTGCAGGGATGCCTGCTTTCTCCTTGACTTGACCATTCTTCTTTAATTGATGTATTCATGCACCTTAGAGGTGGTGCATGCCACAGAGTAGGTGCTTCATAAATATTTACTCATCCAATGAGTCAAACAGGCAGGGTCTCGAGTGTGGTGCGAGGGCAGCGTCAGCCCGTGCTTTGCTGAAAATGCAGCAGGGTCGCATCTCTGCCTGAGTTTCTCTCGGTGCCTCCTGTGGTCTGTGCTGGATTTTCTGGGTCACAAGCCCTAGCTGGAAGCAGATGGGTAAGTCAGCAGGCAGTGGGGTGCAGGGTGAGCGCGGAGTATGTCGAAAGTGCTTTCCGCACTTGGCACTTCCAAGTCGCAGCCGGCTTGGGCAATCCTTGCTTGGGTGAGTTCCGCCCCCACCTACCTTTGCCTGTCATGAGCCTGCCTTCGCCCTGTCGTGAGCCTGCCTTCGCCCTGTCGTGAGCCCGCCCTGTGAACGAGTGCCTGACCAGCTCGTGTTACCATGCTCTTTATCTTTTCTCTATTATACTTTAATTATAATTAATGACTTTTGAAAATTACTGTCTTCATGTCTTACTTTTCCACTATCTCTTGACCTCTGAAGTTCTGCCAAATGCCAGCTGCTGCAGGATTGAATCTTAGGTTTAGAATTTTCTCAATTGCAGAGTTCCCTTAGGTATTTGGTCATGGTCTGGCATGAGAAGAAGTGCTGTTGACTGGGCCACATCCCCTGCTCTTTTTATTTTATCTTGGTCTGGCCAAGGGACTGACAAAGTATTCAAAGTCAGTCTCCCTGAGGTCTGGGTTACAGATGTGCACCACTGTGCCCGGGTCAGCCTAGGCTTCAGTGTTCCCCCAGAACTTGAGAACAAGACCTTGGCTTTGCCTTTCTTTGAATGACAAAATGCCTCTTGGTAGCCGTGGCCTCTTGTCCTCCTTTGGACAAACTCCCTGCACTGGTAAACTGCTTTCGCTACAGCTCTGTTTGGCTTCTGCCTGCCATCCTCTGACCACCACTCACTGGGAAGAGCTTCCTGGGAAGGGGTGGAGTCCTGGGCTGCTAGCACAATTTGGAAGGTACTTTGCAGTTCACAACAGTCAGGCACTACAGTTCATGAAGGGAGGCTCAGGCAGGAAGATCACAGGTTTGAGTCCCACCTGAGCAATGTAGTGAGACTGTCTCAAAATGAAAAAAAAAGGGGGGGGGGCTGTGTGGGGGAATCACCTGAGCAGCTCTCCTTGAAAGGAGAGCGACTGTCTCCATTTTGACTGAGTCTGATCCTATCTCCTCATATTGTTATGTACAGAGCTGGCTAGGACTTCTGTTTATCCTTCAGTTGGCCTTAAACAATGTGTATTGGTCTAGCTGAGGTGCTGGTGATAGTCTTTGAAGGTGGCATGCGTGGTTCCCTGGTAAGCCTGTTGCTCCTTAATGTGAGCCGGGTGGAGACAGGATGGTAGAGCTAATGCTCTGCGCTGCCAGCTGGGATAGAGCCTCGAGATAGAGGCTATGACTTCCTGGGGCTTGAAAGACTACATTAAATCTGAAGCCCTAGACTTCCCAAAACATTAAATACTATATAATGCAGATTACTGTCTGCATATCCTCTCTGCATATGGCAGAGGTAAATGTAGGCCACCCACCTAGCTCAGTTCAATAGTAGTCATCTACTTCCCACAATTCTCAGCCAGTTCTCCTCAAGCCACTCCCCCACTGAATAAAAACTGGGTGAGGCCCTGGATTGCTCTCTTGGTTCTGGAAAGCCATGTCATGGCAGGACTTAGAGCCCCTTGACTCCCAATGATTAAAAATATAATTTAGTGTCCTCATTTTTGCCATGGGTTGCATGGAAAGTGGTAGATTGGAATCAACTTGATGGGATTCCAGTAACTTAACTTTGGGATTACAAATATTGGTTTCTTGGACTGAGACGAGGACCAGGAAATGTCTCCTACAGGGCTGGGGTTGCAGGCCAGTGGTAGAGTACCCTTGGGTGGAGTCCTCAGTACTTCAAATAATCAAGAAAAGAAGCAATAGTATGTAAATCTTCCTGATGGTAGGTGCAGGCCCTGGATTTAATCACATCAGACTAGTTTTGCTCCCCCCGCCCCAGGTGCTGGGGATTGAACATGGGCTCCTATATGCTAAGCATGGGCTCTATTACCATGCTACGTCCACTCCCATTTCTGACTTATTGGTCATGGTTTCTGTCTGATTTTGAAAATTTAAAAGTTAATTTGGAATCTGGGTGTGGCTGTGCAGGGCTAGAATCCCTGCACTCCAGAGGCTGAAGCAGGAGGATTGTTTTGAGTTTGAGGCCAGCATAGAAGTAGTAAGATCAAGGCCAGTCTGAATTATTCAGTGAGACCTTGCTTCAAATAAATACATACATACATACATACATACCCAAAACCAGTTAATGTGGCTGCTACCATCACAATAGAGAGAAACTGTTTAGGAATTTGAAAAACATGAAGCTATATAACTCAGCACAAATGCTTCTTATGTGTGAGGCCCCGAGTTTAATTATTGCACCAAAACAAAACTCGTGAAATGGGCTGGTAAACAAAAGCTAACACTTCTAGTTCTTTCTGTCCCTCATCTTATTACTTACCCTATAGACTTATTACTTACCATATAGACTGAATGGAACGGTAGAAGTGAATAGTGTACAAATGTTAAATTGGGACAAGAATTAATAACACTGTACAGAGGGAGCTCAAAGCATTTATCAACAAGTGGAAACGGTGAATATGAATTAAACTAGTTTAAGCTCCGTATGTGTGGCAGTGGTTGTAGCACACATCTGCCTGTAATCCTAGCAGGCGGGAAAGATGAGGCAGGAGGATTGAAAGCTCAAGGTCAGCTTGGGCTACGGTGAGTACAAGTCTGGTCTGTACCACATAAATGAGGCCATGTTTCAAACAACAGAAAGTCCTGTGCTAACAAATAAAAAGTAGAAACATTGCGAGGACCTATTTGTTTGTTTTCTTTTTTTGAGATAGGCTTTCACTATGCAGTTCAGGCTAGCCTAGAACTCTTTGTGTTGGTCTCGAACCCTTGGCAATCTTCCTGCCTCAGCCTCCCAAGTGCTGCTGATATTACAGGTGTGCACCACTATGCCCAGCAAGCACCTGTTTTTCTTGCATAGACACCACTTCAGCTTCCTCTTGAAGCTGTGTGCTAGACTAAATATGCTGTGGTAAGCCCCAGTGTGGTGGTGCTTGCCTAGTAATCCCAGCACTAGGGAAGCTGAAGTAGGAAGATCACTTTGAGTTGTAGGTCAGCCTGGGCTACAATGTGAGTTCAAGGCCAACCTGAACCACATAGTGAAACCCTGTCTCAAAAAGACAAAAATAAATAAATAAATGCTGTGGTGAAGTTTTCTTCCTAAAAGAGGCACTCTTAGGTGGTGACCTGGGGGTTGAGTGTTCTGGAAGAATCAACAGGACCTGAGAGGCAGAGGCATCCAACCTAGGCCCCCAGAGAAGGTGCCCCCCCCCAAGCTATTGTCCTTGCAAGAGGGGGTGGCATTTGTGAAAGTCCTGTGGGTGTCCAGAGCTTGGTTTTTTCAGGGACTTAACGAAGGCAGATGTTGCTGAGATTAGGGGCTCAAGGTCGGCTTTGGTCAGGGCTGCCAAGAGGAGTGTGGATGGCGAAGCTGAGACTGTTCTGCCTCCGACTGCCTCAGCCTCTGCCTTGGTGCAGGTGTGGAAGGGGTTTCCCGAAGGCAGGCCAAGCAGCGGGATTTGGTGGTGGTTTGGATTTTAATGGAGGGAGAGGCCCAGGATTATGGTTTGAGTTACTGGGGAGAACAATTTCAGGGGTGTCGGTGGGGGTGGTGAGGCCTAGCTGCCTATCTACAACCCCAGGAGGTTTCACAGGAGTCCCTTGTGTTCAGCCTGCAGGGCAGCTGTTTACCTTTCATTTTATGTTTTTGAGACAGGAGCTCACTATGCAGTTCAGGCTGGCTTTGAGCTCACTTTATAGCCCAGGCTGGTCTCAAACTCGCAGCAGTCCTGCTGCCAGCTTCCCTAGTACTGGGGTCACAGGCAAGCGCCACCACGCCTGGCTAGTTACCTTTCAGCATCCCTGCTGAGTCTGCAGGCTTGTGGTTACTACGGTGTAGTCCTTTTTTGCTGTATCCATTGGATCTTGCGCCACCTGCTGAACTCTTTTCTGTTGCTACTGCAAAGCACCTGAGGATGGGTCTCTGCACGGAAAAGTGTCCTGGACTCTGGCTGTGGATGCCAGGAAGTCCGAGAGCCTGGACCTCATTTTCTGGTGACTGAGAGCTGCTGCACTGTGTTGTCTCTGGGCACAGGCACCCTGAAATGAGGAGACAGCAAGTGTGCCAGTGGGTAGTGCCCTCCTCTGGTACAGCTGCTAAAGCGACTGTGGGATCCTCGCTCGAGACCTCGCCTAACCCTAGTGACTACTTCCCAAATAACACCAGCACGTGAGCTGGAAGAGCATGCATGTGAGGGAGGCTTTCAGACCCCAGCAGCTGTGTAGGAAATTGGGATGAGGAAGTGGGGAGCCAGCATTGACCGGAAACCCCAGGAGGGGCTGGGGGTGTAGCTCAGTGGTGGAGAGCTTGCCCAGCACATGCAAGGCCTTGAGATCTACCCCAGCACCCCAGAACTTAAGTGTATTTTAGTCACATCTATCTACTAAAATTTTAATATTTAAATTGATTTAGTATATAATTTATTATAGCATGTTTACTTCTCTAGTAACTATCATATATTAAATTTATACATAATATTTAATATATCAAATATAAGTTCACATATTTTCTGGGAGGAGGAAGTTTGAGATAGTTTCATTGTGAAACCCAGGTTGGCCTTGAACTCCTGGCAATCCTCCTGCCTCAGCCTCTTTGTTGCTGTGAATACAGGCATCGGCCACCACTCCTGGCTTCTATATTTTATACATTATTTTATGCACATTCTATATAATTTCCTAATTTATAATATTAAGTAACTATAATGAATTTAATGGAAACTAAGTATGTCAATTGGATTAACCAAAAGATGCACCCAATGTTATAAAAGATAACAGAAAATACTATGAGATGAGGCAGTAACCTACAACCACAGGTGTGGGGCATGTAAATTCACACTGCAAATTTCAACATGTTAGAAGTGGACTCATTGGGAATATGCAGATATATTTCCTTGTCTCTTCCTTACCCAACATTTTTTTAATGTATTTAGTACAGGGTCTATAGGATGTCACTACAAAGATTGGACTCATAATAATCCTCCTGTTTTCAGCCTCCCAAGTGCTGGGATTACAGGCCTTGACCTTTCTAATAAAAGGTCTACGGCCCTTCTGCAGGCTCTGTGGGTGGAAATGGAGGCCAGAAAGATGCATTTCACCCGTTGGTGGTGTGAAAGGCTGTTGTGTGTCCTAGCATACCTAGAATTTCAGCTTCTAGGACCCAGGCCAAGTGCTGGGATTGGAAAGCAAGTAAGGTACAAGGCTTTTGGGGCTTAGTGTAGTGGAACTGTAACCTTATTTTCAGGCCAAACTGCAAGGCCCTTTCCTCCGCTAGTGCTTATTCTTTCAAAAAGAGCAAGCATATATTTCCAAATTCATAGGAATAAAATCGTGTATTTTGATCTGAAGCAATAGAAAACTTCAGCTCAAAATGCTATTTTAAAAATGCCATCAATCATTAGGGTTGGGTGGAAGCAGGGGAAGAGATTACGAGGAATAACATTTTGCAATCATAGGATAGAAACTGTGAAAGCTAGAGCTTCTTATTTTGGCATGGGGCCCATGAAAGTGGTATTAAATTTATTATTGCTTAATTGGGCCAAATGGCACATGGGTTTTTGTTTTACATGAGATGGGTTATTTTCCAAAAGGCTACAGATCACCCAACACTTTCACATTCATTTAAAATTCATTTTTGAAATTTTAAGGGTCAGCCAGATAACTTAGAGGATTAAAGTGCCTGCTTAGTTCAATCCCCAGTTCTGCCAAAAAAAAAAAAAAAGAGAGAGAGAAAAGAAAAAAACACAAACAAAATAAAGTGCCTGCTTAGGCAGATTCAGGGGCTGGGGGTTCCATACCCCAGTGTACTGTAACAGCCCTGTCTCCGGAAGCACACTGAGACAGCAGTTGAGACTGGGTCCACACCTGCAGTGCCACGCCTATAATCCCAGTACTTGGGAGGCTGAGAATAGGAGGATCATTATGAGTCCAATCTGTATAGTGAGACCCTGTAGACCCTGTACTAAATACAAAAAAGGAGGTACCGGAGAAATAGCTCAGTGGAATAAGTGCTTACCTGGCAAGCACAAGGTCCTGAGTTCAACACGTGGTACCACCAAAAAATATATAAATAAATAAAATAAATACATAAAAAAGAAACTAATAAAGCAGGGGCTTGGAGAAGAGTTGTGATAATAAATTCCTTCAACAACCACAACAGAGCAAGGAGGAGCAGCTGTCTGGAGCAGTGTTTGAGTGAAAGCTGACGAGAGGAAATAGGAATGGCTAACACTTACTGAGCACCCGCTACAGGCCAGGCATTGCCTTACGTAAGCTGCATGGCCGCTCCTCCCAAGTAGGTCCTCCTTTTGTCCTCTGAGGTATGGGAAGGTGACTCGGGACCATTAGTTGTCTAATTTGCCCACAGTAAACCGTGGTCAGAGTGCAGGCTCCTTTAAGGCTTCCCAGATGAGGTCGGGTTTGGAGAAATGTGGTCCCTGCCCCAGGGCACAGTCTTCCTCTGTGAGGTCTGCCCTGGGTTGTTTGACTGGTTGATGGATCAGTTTATCACAGCTGACCTTGGGCGTGAGGACGGTACTCCTCAGACTCTTAAGAATATTTCCTTAGAAGTATCACTAGAGTATTCCCAGAGTTTCATTATGTGGTATGTATTAGAAAAATACGATGAATGCTTAAATTTAAAATAATTTGTAACAGTAAAAGACATTGCGCTAATCTTCATCAACATTGCCCTGCATTCAGCACACTTACCCATCACTCACCACTGTCTGATGCCCTTCCAGAAGTCCTCCTGGGAGAGGAGCTTCAGGTGCAGTGTTAGGGCTGCTCTGGAGACCAGGGCGCACCTCCAGCTCTCAGTCATTTTGCCTTTGGGAAGAGCCGGAAGTTCTACTATGCCAGATCCAATGCATAAGGTGGATGAGAACACACTGCAGTGTTTTTGACAGAAATCGCCATGAACATTTGCACAGTGAAGGTCTCCTGAGAGGTGAATATTTAGTTTAAAAATTAACTGTAATAAAAGGCCACATTGTCATTAATTCCCCTCAAACTATTCCTTATCTTTTTTTTTTTTTTTTTAATTTTATGTATTTGGTCCAGGGTCTCACTATGCAGCTTGGACTTGTATCAGTCCTCCTGTTTTCAGCTTCCCCAGTGCTGGGATTACAGGCATGCACCACTATGCCTGGTCTCAGTGGCTGGCTCGACATACTGAGTGGGGCTGGAATGGCATTAGGTACAGGAGATTGAACCTGAGTCCTTGTGCTTGCTAGGCAGGCCCTTAGACCACTGAGCTATCTCCATGGCCCCTATTCCTTACTTTGAAAATACACACACACACAGACACACACACACACACACACACCTTGGTCTTGGCAATATGTCTTTTACTGTAATATGGTTTTGTTTTTTTTTTCCTTTGTGATCTTTTTGAGACAGGATCTTGCCGTGCAGTTTAGACTGACCTTGAGCTCACTTTGTAGCCCAGGCTGGCTTCGAACATGAAAGGATCCTTCTGCCCCAGCCTCTAGAATGCTGGGATTACAAACCTGTGCCACTATACCCAGTTTGATTTTTCTTTTAATTTAAGCATTCTTTCTTTCCTTTCTTTTTTTTTTTTTTTTTTTTTTTTTGGCATTACATAGTGTTGTCTTCAAATTAGTTGTTTAGATTCTTCTCTTCCCTTTTTTTTTTTTTGGTCTTCTTGAGACAGGGTCTCACTATGCAGTTCAGGCTGGCCTTAAGCTCACTTTGTAGCTCAGGCTGGTCTCGAACTCACAACAATCCTCCTGCCTCAGCCTCCCGAGTGCTGGGATTACAGGCCTGCGCCACCACGCCCGGCTCTTTGTTTTCTTTTGAGACAAAGTCTCTCTGTGTAGTCCAGGCTGGCCTCAAGTTTACAGCCACCCTCCTACCTCAGCCTCTTAAGTGCTAGGGTTACAGATGTGCCCCACCATGCCTCGCTTCACTGTTGCTTTTGATCTCACTTTGTATGTGCTTCTTCTTTTCCTTTGTGGGTATCTTGTATTTATAAATTTCTGACAGAGCTGGGCCTTGGGAAAGTTCATTAGTGAAATGGTCTCAGACCTAAGAATGCCTAATGTTAAGGTTTGGTAGAATGACACTATTTTGTGCTTTCTCAGTGCTGCATCTTGGCTGCCTTTATAATGACAGGTGCTTGCTCAGGGCTTCGAAATCCTTGGAGGGCATCTGTGGTGAGTGATTGAGTGCTGAGACCTGGCTGGGGAATCAGCAAACACACAAGGATGCTAGAAATGAACTCCACATCCTAGTCTGACATTTTCCTTTGAAGAAACATTTTGGTCAATATTTGATGTCCTGTAGATTTGGGGCAGAAACATAAATGCTTTTGCAGTCATTCTTGGCAAAGGAAAGCTGTTTACCTGTTTTTTTTTTTTTTTTAAGGAATTAATCACAACTGAAGGGAGCCAGCCAGAAGTGTAAGAAGGGCAGATTATGGGAGGAGGGTCTCCTGAGAGGGATGTGGACTCTGGCCTGACTGCTCCGTAGTGGAAATTAAAATGCACCTGCATGAGCTCTTTTTTTCCTCCTGTGTTTCAGATGTCTCCAGATTTGTTAAATAGGAAAGTGATGTGTACTGAGATGCTGGGAAATTCTGTCAGGACTTTGGCACTGGGCCGTGTCTGTTAAGGTCATAGTAGCTCTACCAGTGCCTCTTGGTTCAGATGGAAAAACTGCCCATGCTGGCTCTATCCTAGCAGACCTCAGGGAGAATGTCCTGGCCCCGGCCTCTGTGTGATTTTTTTTTTTTTTTTTTTTTTTTTTTTTTTTTTGAGACAGGGTCTCACTGTGCAGTTCAGGCTGGCCTTAAGCTCACTTTGTAGCTCAGGCTGGTCTTGAACTCACAACAATCCTCCTGCCTCAGCCTCCCAAGTGCTGGGATTACAGGTGTGCACCACCACGCCCGGCTCTCTGTGTGATTTAAATTAGAGCCTTGGCTGTGGATGTGGACCCTGTGTGCTGGTCCCTCCCCACAGCTTGCACTGTGGAGCTGTCATCAGTGAATTCACTCAGATCCCGGCAACTTCTTGCCAAAGCAGTTCTTGCTTTTCTGTCTTCTGAAGCTAACTTTGTAGGCTTGAGGCTAATTTATCTGCACTCTGACTCTTGATCCTTCAGGGCTTTTTTTCTTTGGACAGTATCTCATCATACCCATCAATAAGGAAATGAGTGAAAATCTGTGGTCCCCTCACTCCATGTGATGAGGATAAACAAGTTGCTCCTATATCCACAGTGAGCCTCCTGCCTCAGCCTCCTGAGGGCTAGGATTATGGTTGTCCACCACCATGCCTGGCACAAGCCCTTTTTAAAATAGGATCTCATTCAATTACCCAGGTTGACCTTGAACTTTATCCTTCTAGGCTTGTTCGAGGATTTCATCTTTAAAACATCTCTCCCAGGGTTCTTTTCACCCCCATTCTCCAGATGCTGAAATGGAGGCCCAGAGAGATACAGTTTGACCTAAATCTCACCAAGCAAATAGGAGATTGCCCTCTAAGTCCAGGGCTCCTGGGGTTGGCAGTTTTGTTTGGACTTTTTGCCAGTGGAACTGAGGCTGCCATTAAGTGAAGAAGAGTGGCAAATGGTCCACAGGGCAAACCCACAATACAGGCTTTGTCACACAAGCAGCCAAGCCTTTTTGGCATGTGAGTTAAACCCATTGTTGCTTTGCTGCTTTTTAGTTTAAATAATTAAGGGTCTTAAGTACATATTAAATGGCCTCAAGTTCAGAAAGAGAATGCCATTGATTTGATTACTGTTCTGGTTGAAAAGCTCTCAGGCCGCTTTCCCTTGGCTTCTGAGACACAGCTTCTCGAGTGGCCTCAGATGCGTCCAGCACACTCCCCGTTGGGCAGGACACAGGGGCTTTCTGGCCTGGCATCCATCCAGGCAGACCTGCATCTCCACGTCTCCAGCTCAGGGCTCATCATGATCCTGCAGAGCAGGATCCAAGGGCCTCCTAGGAGCCCTCCTAGGGATGGCAGTGTGGCTTAGTGGCCAGGCATATGTTCATCCCCAGCACTGGAAAAAAAATGACAGTTTTATATATAACCAAACAGACTCAGGGAAGTTAAGTGAATTGCCTTAAAACACACACAGTTCATTGTAACAAGTCAGATCCAGACCCAGGGGCTTGTGACTCCAGAGCCAGAGGGTGTGGGTATTGTGCCTCCTCAGGGCTCTGTCCTGCCCTGGTGTTTGTACAGCAATGGGTGCATCCTTATGTTCTCCAGACAGTGCAGGCTGTGGCGGGAAGCCTTGCTGAGCAGGTCTTTCTTACATTTGGTTGGAAACTTCTTCTAACATTAATTCCCGGTCCTGGTTCTGCCCCTAGCACTCTCACTGTTGATACCACTTAAGATTCCTCTTTTCAGAGCATAGCTATCTCTCCAGAGATGAAAGGTTACGTTAGATTGTGATTCCACAAACCTTCCTCTGGCTTAATATGCTGACAGCTAACAGTGGGTTGGCACAAAGTGGCTGGGACAGGGCAGGGCACAGCTGGGCGGTTCCTGTACCACATGAGCGTTGCCTGAAGCTGTTGATGGGACAGGGCTTGTGGCTATTTTGGCCTGGGGATTCAAGATGGCTTACACTCGTGAGCCATTTTCGTGGCTGGCACCTTGGCAGGGACAAGCATGAGGCAGGATCATAGGTCTGTACTACTAGGTAGGCGGCTTGAATTTTAGTAAAGTGCACCAATGGTGAGTGGCCTGAGAGATAGAAGGTCAAAGGTCCCAGCATCTTTCGACCTGGGCTTAGAAGCTGGAGCAGTTCACTTCAGGGTCAGAGCCTGCCCCATTCAAAGATACAGAGCTCACCTTGCTATGAGAGGAGTGGCAAAGAATGTGTAGTCATCTGTAATCTGCCACACTAAGAGATCACCCTAAATGTGTTCCCATTTTTCTGAGCTAAGAATGGTATAAATGTCTACTGTTAAAGTTTTTTTGGGGGAAGTCTTCTTGCTAAACTTACTTTCACTATTTTGGAGCATTTGAACTTTAAGGACTTCTTTTGGTAAGAGTTATTTTTACCATTTCTAATTATTTGCCAGAGTTAAAGATGATAAATCCATTAGTATCAGTCCTATAATTACAGATTTATTTTTTTTGGGGGGGTTCTGTAAAGACAAAAGACTTTCTGATAATTCATTTTAGTTTAAACACATTAAAATGTAGAGGACAGGTAGATGGCATAGAATATTGAATGTAGTTATGCTGTATCAGATTTTTTTAAAAGGTTAATTTGGGGTGGACATGGTGTTACACCTATAATCCTGTATTCAGGAAACTGAGGTAAGAGGATTGTTATGAGTTTGAGGCCATCCTGTGCTACACAGTGAGTTCAAAGCCAGCCTGAACTGCATAGTAAGACCCTATCTCAAAGATAAACAAGTAAAATGCTACAAAGCATTTCTGATGTTTGAGGAATTTTTTTTTTTATTGAGAGAGATAGGGTCTCACTATGTAGTTCAGGTTGGCCTTTCACTCTATATAGCTCAGGCTGGCCTCAGAATTGGCTGAGATCCTCCTGCCTCAGCCTCCCAAGTGCTAGAATTATATAGGCATGTTACCCCACGGCAAGCTGTTTTGAGTCTTTAAAGCAACATTTTAAATTTCTGTGACTTGGGTGGATAATAAACCTTCCATGTTCATGTTTCTTTACCATTAGAAGTTTAGGCATAATTCAGTGGCTCTTCTCTGCCTATACCAGCAGAAGGAGTTAACTGAAGTTGTTTCTAATCTTTTGATCCTGGTCACACTGCTCTGCTATGCAATAATACACTGAGGAATTTTCAGAAAGTCTGTGTTGGGCACCTCATGTGTTCTGCCTTAAGAATTCCGTTTTGTGAATTTGCTAGTCATTGGGATAGTGCACTGGCCAGAGCCGCTGCTGCAGACTACAGATGTTGCTGTAGGTAGAAGTAAGGTGGAAAGCCCAGTAGACATCGAGGTGCCTTTTTACTAGTGTCTCGCTCCACACTGCTTGAGACACCACAAGGACATTTTCTTTCTTGTTTCTTTTTTTGGTGGTACCAGGGATCGAACTCAGGACCTTGTGCTTGCCAGGCAAGCACTTATTCCACTGAGCTATCTCCCCAGCCCCCCCAAGGACATTTTCATGTGCTTCAGCTCATTAGAGCTGTCTTTTTGCTCCCTATGGTGATAATTATTCCCATGCCTGGATTTTTACTTTTACTGTATTATGATATGTACCCCGCTACAACAGAAGCCTTTGTGTACATTTTTAAAATTTAGGATTTTTGGTCCTGGGAATTGAATGTAGTTATGTCACCAGCCCTCATTTTATTTTTTCTTTTGCTTTTGAGACAGGGTCTCACTATGTAGTTCATACTGGCCTTGAACTCACTTTATAGCCTAGGCTGATCTCGTGATCTTCCTACCTCTTGAGTGTTGGGATTACAACCATGTGCCATTATGCCTGAACTACATAGTGAGACCCTCTCTCAATGTTTTTTAAAATTTATTTTTAATTAATTTTTTTGGCAGTACTGCAGAGTGACTTAAGGTGTTTATACTAATCTATATCCATAGTCCTTTTTTATTTTTATTTTTTATTTTGAGATAGGATATTGCTGACTTGCTCAGACTGGATTGGAACTTTGTATTTTTTTGCCTCAGCCTCACCTTGAACTCACAGTGATCCTTCTGCATCAGCTTCCCAAGAGCTGGGATTACAGGTGTGCACCACCACGCCTGGTTTCTATTTTATTTTAGAAGGTCCTGTGCTGAAGCAAGGGAGCAAGTGCACCTAAAGGATCCCTCCTAGAGCTTTCTATTCTACATAGTTGGGATGGATAGATGAAAAGAACAATTTTTTTTTTTTTTTTTTGTCTTTTTGAGACAGGGTCTTGCAGTGCAGTTCAGTTTGGCCTTGGGCTCACTTTGTAGCCCAGACTGGTCTCAAACTCACAGTTATCCTCCTGCCTCAACTTTGAGGGCTGGGATCACAGGCATGTGCCACCACACCCAGCCAGAACAATCTCTTATAGCACTTGGTGTATGCCTTTATGTGCAGTGCACATCTCAATGTCTGTATGTAGTTTGTTGGAACCCAAACCTTCCTGTCTATGGCTGCTTTTGCATAGCAGCAGATTGGAGTAGTTGAAACACTGTGTCTCCAGAAACCTGTGATATCTGACCTTTTATAGCAAAGTATTTGCCTGCCTCTTGTCCAGCATATGGACACCGTGTACACAGCGAATAATCTGGCAAGGAAGAGCTGTCCTTGACCTTTGCCAGAAGGACGCTGCAGTTGATAAGACTTTTCTTGAGCCCAGGTCTCCTTCCCTTCCTCTGCCTCACTTAGGCCGCCCCACTGCCCTCTGTCCTCACTACCAGACCTCATCCCTGTGGCTGAGTGTTGTTTCCTCCTCCCATTCTCCTACCCTCATTCCCAAATCTGCAGATTCCTTTGTCCTGGGATAGAAGAACAGCTCTAAGGACTGTCATTCCTCTCCTGAGAGTCCCGGCTCAGCGATAACTCTGTGCTCCTTTGTACTGTTCTCTCTCCTGTGTACACAGCAGAGTGCATCCACATTGATACAGATGGATGGGTGCAGGTCAGCAGGGGGCCTGGAGAATCACCTTCAAACTGGCAAGGAGGGTTCTGAGCTGGGGCACACTTGCTCTGGGAGGCTGAAGCAGGGAAACCACAGATTTGAGCCTCACCTGGACAACCAATCAACTGAGCAAGGATGTGTCTCCAAAGTAAATGAAAAGAGTCTGGGGGATGTAGCTCAATGCAAAAGTCCTAAGACTGGGTGTGGTGGCACATGCCTGTGATCCCAGCTCTAAACAGGATCTAGTAGTGAGTCCCTGAACACCCTGTAGAGCCTTCTCTAAAATACAAAAAAAGAAAAGGAAGGAAGGAAGGAAGGAAGGAAGGAAGGAAGGAAGGAAGGAAGGAAGGAAGGGAAAAACCCAAAGGTCCTGAGTTTAATTTTCAGTATTAGGGAAAAAGCAGAAAAAGATTGATGAGGCTATTGTAATTTCTTTTACAAAAAGCCCTCTTCCTTGCTTTCTCTAGTGAAAGATCTTCCTCTTTCCCAAACCAGAAGTATGAAGATAATTATCCTAACTCCTGGTTTATCTCCCAGGAAGAGCTGAGGAATGTACTATGATAAGAGCTAGCAATGTCATGGCTCAAGAGTTCAGGGCTCCAAAGCCACCAGCCCAGCTGTGGCTGTGAGGGAGACCTTGGCGTCCTTGTGGCAGGGAGGGAGTGGCATTGCCTGGGTCATCGTGGTGTCTGCCCAAGGAGATGGAGCACAAAGACCAGCTATGTGATCTGGTAAGTCTTCAAGGTCAAAGTGCTTTTAAATAAGTGAAATAAAATAAGAAAGTATAATGTTAAGAACTATGAGACAGAAAACCATAGTAGAAGGGAATGATATAGAAGTACAAAGGTGGCAGGAAGGACTTCCAGCAGGAGATGTGGGGGAGAAAATCAGCAAGCATCTGGAGCAGGAAGATGGATTGACTGACTGATCGATCGATCAATTGATTGATTTACAGGGCCTTACTATGTGGTTCAAGCCTGGCCTTGTACACATGGTGATCATCCTGCCTCAGCCCTCTGAGTGCTGAGATCACAGGTGTGCACCACCGCCCCTGACTTGGGGTCAGTGGCATTTAGAGCCAGACCGTTCCAGGCCCAAGGACAGCATAGCAGAGGCACTGAGCAGATACACTGGATGTGCAGGGCAGAGGCAATTCTGCTGGACCGCTGGCCAAGGCCAGCAGGCGGAGGGAAGCTGGCACAGATGGGGAGGTCTGATGAGGCCCCAGTGTCAGCAGAGGAATTCAGGGCCTCCCACTGAGCTGCAGTTGTGCACTGGCAGCTTTCTGGTCTTGAGTGCTGTGGGCTCTGGAAGGTGCCCCACCTTGGGGCCCTGGCTTCCCTGTCTATCTGAGGCCAATGTCATTTGGTGCAGATTTGCTATCTCAGTCTCAAAGATGGAAAAGACACCGGAAACAGCTCACAAAGGACCACGCTGGGCTATCATCCAGCTCTTTGGTCACTTTTAAATGAGGAGGAGTACTCCTGACACCCCGGTTGCAGTGAGATGCATTCTGCTGTGCTCTGCACCCGTACACAGCAGAACAGCCAGAACAGAGTGTACCTACTGCTCTGCTTTTCTTTCTTCCCTTGTTTCCTTCATACCCCTTCCTCTCTCCCACTTTTCCTATTCCCTTCCTCTTTCCCCCCATTTTTCCTGCCCTCCCTCCTTCTCCTTCATCCCCTCTTTTCTTTCTGTGCTGAGATTTGAACCCAGGGCTCCAAGTATACCTGCCAGCACCCTGCCACTGAACTCTACCCCCAGCCATCTGTTTAGTTTTTGTAGAACCTGCTGAGCCACTTTCCACTGTGATTCCCACCAGCAGGGGATAAAGGCTTCTGATTGTTCCCATCTTGCCCACACTTCTTAAGTTTATATTAATTTAGACACAGCCACCTTAATGGCAGTCCAGTGGTATTTTGTTGTGGTACTTGATGTGGTTCTTTTTATTACAAGTGTGATAAGAGAATTTTAATTTACAAAAGGTATAAACATGATCTCATCAGTTGCCAAATAAAGGTCAGGAAGGGGATCAGTCTGGCTGTGCATCAAGGAGCAACATAGTTACCTCAAAACAGGTGCAGCCCCAGGAGGTGGGAACAGGAGGAAAAGAAGCTGGTAACCACCTCAGCACTGCTTTTGCAGATCCCTGGAACTGAAACTACTCAATCCAAGAAAAAGAAAAAAACATTGACTCTTTGGGAAGAAGCTGGGCCTGGTGCCTGAAGGTCAAAGTTCGGAACCTCAGTGTGGGTGGAGGCCCTGGTTCAGCTTCTGACCTGAGTGTGGTGCCCCGGGCTTCTGGGCAGGCTTCTGCTTCAGTCCTGAAACATATGTGGGGAGTGACCACTCGGATCTGCAGAGAAGCTGTCCTAGGCATGCAGGACAGAACAGAACTCTGCGGCTCAGTGTCCTCACAGGTCTGCCTCACCACACTCTTGCCAGTGCCCAGTGTCACATGCTGTCTCTGCCACCTGCCCCCCCC
>PVKA01013015.1:0-39119 GCA_004027165.1 Ctenomys sociabilis | reverse complement strand
GTGATGCTGACTCTCAGCCTCCCGAGCTCTGGGATTACTGTTGAGCAACCAGTACATTTATCTAGCTCCAAAGCATTGTCACCACTCCCAGAGGAGATCCCTGGCTTCATCTAGGAAATCACCACATACTCTGCCTTCCTTCCGCTCCTAGGATCTGCTGCTAGGCTTGGTGCCACTGCAGCTCTCCCATCCCTGAGCAGGATGTGCCCAAGGCTCAGCAGGACCAGAACCGTCATTTTCTGTTTGTTTCGCTTTGTTGTGTTTGCAGTATAAAAGATTGAACCTAGGGCTGCTGGGGAGGGAGCTCAGATTTGTAGGGAGCTACCACCCAGATAACTTGTGTTTTTTGACACAAGTAATATTGTATGGGGTAAACCACACCAAGTACCAACTTTTTTTTTTTAAGTTAGGAATTGAACCCAATGATTTTGTCACACTGAGCTACATCCCCAGTCTCTTATGCCCCAAAACTCTGAGCTTTGTCAGCTCTGTCTGTGTCTACACCACATGCCTCAGCTTGTACTGGGGTAAGAAGCTCCCACTGGAGTCTGAAACCATCTGAGTTGCCCTTGCTCTCACTTGCAGTTAAAAGGAAGATGGAAGCGATTTCCTGGGCTCAGGACTCATTTTTTTTTCTGTCTTTTTGAGACAGGGTCTCACTATGCAGTTCAGGCTGGCCTTAAGCTCACTTTGTAGCTCAGGCTGGTCTGGAACTCACAACAATCCTCCTGCCTCAGCCTCCCGAGTGCTGGGATTACAGGCCTGCACCACCTCAGGACTCTTAGTAAAAGCCAGGTATGGGGGTGCAAGTTTGTGATTCCAGTTATTCAGGAGGTTAAGGTGGAGGTGGAGATGGGGTGGGGGGCAGGGCACGAGTGTCTGTCCTATGTCTGTCATGTTCCTAGCTACTAGAGATTTTTGTTTGTTTGTTTTTAGTCTTTTTGAGACAGGATCTTGTGCAGTTCAGCCTGGCCTTGAGCTCCCTTTGCAGCCCAGGCTGGCCTTAATGCACTCCTGCTTCTACTGCTGTCTTTACCCTGCCTCCTGCCCTGCCTCCCAACAGAGTGACCTCCCTCAGGCCAGCCAGAACATCCAGATCTGTCTTTGGAGTGGCCATCCCAGGAGGTCCAGGCCCTGATAGACATCCAGAGAACACAGGGAGCTGTTTCAACCCTTGACCAAACTCCAGCTCTGAGAACACACTGGAAGCTTCTAGCTCCCCTCACAGCCATGGCTATCACTGTGGTCTCCGCTTTTGTGCTCTTCAGGGAGTGTCCCAGTCTCCTACCAGCCCCAGTGCTGCTTCTCTGGCTAGTCTTCCTGGAACACAGGGGTCCTCCTGAATGAGCCAGCGAGGAGGACTCCCTGCCTTGTCATTTATGTTCTTGGGGTATTCAGCTCCCGTTGGTGGAAGGTTGCCTTATTTTGCAAACTCTTAGTTGGTTATCTGAGGTTCAGATTGAGGAGATGTCCTGTGTGTTACCTGGCAATCCTCCTGGCCCCACTGCGCTGCACAGGTCCTGTGCAAATGCTCACGTGCACGTGCGGGAGAACTTCGCATACTCAGCAGAGATGGGAACCAGGGAGCCCAGCAGGAAGGTCCCTTTCCAACCCACACAGCCAAGCCCATGACCTGGGCAGGTGGGTGGGGGGGGGGCGAGGTGAATCTGGCATGTTTCTGGCAGACACAACCAGCTGACTGCAAAGCTGCCACCGGTGTTTAATTTACTTGTCTAACTTAATTAGCAACCCTAATTAGAGGACATCTTGCTACCCTAGGTGTCTCATTTCCTTCTGGCCTTTGGGAGGTGTTGTGCGTGGTAGACAGTCAGTGACACCAGGGTTCAGAAGGGTCAAGCAAGGTGCTGGACAGTATGGAGAATGCTCCACCTCACCCCTCCAATATATTGTTTTTGTTGAACTGGAGTTGAGGTAAATGCTCACATGAGCCTGGAGGGGGAACATTCATGCAGGGGAAGAGAAAGGCGTACCACTCTGCTCCCTGTCCTCTTCTTTAGCATCTTAGACCTGGAGCCTAGTGCACCTCAAGTTCTTCAACATTGGCTGGAGCTAGAGGGCAGTCGGGATGGCAGGTCCTTCTCACCCCTTGAGCATTAATACCCAGCCCCACTGCCTGCTTCCTCTTGGGAAATCCTCCCTGCTCCTTAGACTGCACCACCCTGGCTCAGCAGGGAGGATTTCTAAAAAATACCCTGTAATCCCTGGTTTCAACAGTTCCTCCTTTGTCCCCTGCTTATCTCTAGTGCTTCATTTTTTCTTATCCCCAGCCCCGAAGCCCTCTGCAGGTAGAATCCTCCTCTATGTGGGCAGCTGAGAGCACAGCCAGGGCTCCCCTTTGGCATTGGCCTATCCCAAGCTCCCCTAGGGTGGGGGTTGTAACTGGAGCAGTGTGTGTGCTTTGCTTGCACAAAGTCCTAGGTTTGGTCCCCAGCATCACAAAACACACAAAACAAATCCCTTGTTTATAGGTGAAGACACTAAGACCCAAGGAAGTCATGTGATTCATACACAGGGTCACAGTGTTATCTAAAGTATTTGTCGTCTTTAGACACAGCTGTTCTGAATTCTCTCCACTGATCCCTTCATGTGTTTATTGAGAGAGAGAGAGAGAGAGAGAGAGAGAGAGAGAGAGAGAGAGAGAGAGAGAGAGAGACTGCCTACTTTGAAAAAACCTTACCACACTCACTCATTCCCTTGTAAAACAATGGAAAGTCGTCTGTGGCGTGCCTGTTGGCCTGGCAGTGACTCTAGTCCCTGAGGGCCACCCTGTGCTTGATGGCTCTCCCCACCTGCCTGCTCTCAGTGCTGCTGGAGGGGCTGGGATGAGCACCACAAGTGACATGTGGCTGCAGATGGTGCATGAGGCGAGGCTTTCTGGCCCCAGCTTACAGTGAGTTCTCTCCTCACAGTCACGGCCCTTCCCTCCTTGCAGAGGAGGCTGCTGCCAAGCCCACGCCCAGCAGTGTCCCCCGTCCTTCTGCTCTCTGCAAAATCAGACTCCTCACCCAGGGAAGACCCCCACCTCCTAGGGTATACAGTTCCAGGTGATTAGCAGTCTCCCCTTTCAGGTGCTCCTCCTGGCTCAAGGAGCCTGCTTTTCTGTGTGTTTAATATTAGGAATTATCATGTCTTTTGTATTTATGTATTTATATTTTTGCTTTTGAGACAGGGTCTCACTGTAGTTCCATCTGGCTTTGAGCTTACGTTATAGCCCACCAGGCTGGTCTTGAAGTTGCAGTGACTCTCCTGTCTCAGCCTCCAAAGTACTGGAATTATAGGTGTGTGCCACCATGCCTGGCTGTCTTGTTTTGGGAAAATGCATAGCATTCCCACAGCTCAGTAGGGGTTTTGGCTGCAAACCTCAACAGGGGAGCCTTTCATATATTGAGTTGCCTGCACCCAACACACATGGCTGAGGAGGAGGAGGGGTGGAAACATCCCAACTGTACAATCAGTGAAAATTGCTAAACAAGGTAGCTTTGGCTCTGTAAGCGTCCTTTAAGGAAGGAGCTGGGGATAGGACCAAAAAACCCATGAGGAGAGAAAAGAATGCCCACTTTGCCTTTGTTCTGTGGAACATGCTCATTCATTCATTTATCCAACGAGTATTTCTAGAGTGCCTATCTATTTGCTGGGCATTCTGTGTGGTGCTGGGCATCAGCAAAGAATAATCCTGTTGTCCGCCCAGAAGACTGGGCCCCAAGCCCTATGCCTGCGGGATCAACTGTCATGGTGTCTGCTGATAGGACCCTAGGTTGTGACTTGTGCGTGGGCCGCACACTTGTGGCTCACCAAGCCACCTGGGCTGTGCTGAATTTGTTGGCAGCATGGATGCCGATGGTTTGGCCGAGAAGGGCCACTGCTGTGGCTGTCTGGGTAAGCATGACAGAGGGATGAGGTGAGGTAATAATAGGCGGTTGTAATGGGCCTGCTCTCTCTTTACACAGGACCTGTAAAAGCCAATTTATTAGAGCCTAATGAAATAATTAGGAATGTATGGGCTAATTTAGTTGCATTCTTCTGCAATGAAAGGCAGAGTTCATGATGACTGCAGCCTCCTGGCACTCCGAGGTATAAAGGATCCACGTGACTTAGGCACAGAGAACTTGGTCTCTTTCTCTCCTTTGCTCCTCCATGTGGCGTACAAATTCCATTTCATAACAAGTTTTTCTTCCTGTACAGAGCTGCGTTTTAAAATAAACAGCAGAAACTCTATTTTCCTCTTTAATTAAGATGGACACACCTAATCCTCTTAGTGTTCTTGATTTTGTAAACAAGCATTTGTTAGGATAAAATCTTTAAGCAGTTCAGTCATGTGAACTATTTAGTGATCCCAAGTCAAACCTGTTAGGAAAGTAATTGGGTTAATAATGGCCCTCAAAGTCATTTTCCATGTCTTAATTTTGAACCATAAGTGGACCAACCTTATTTATTTGTTGGCTTGCTTTATTTATTTATTTATTTACTCTTTTTGATACAGGGTCTCACTATGCAGTTCAGGCTGGCCTTAATTAAGCTCACTTTGTAGCTCAGGCTGGTCTCAAACTCACAACAATCCTCCTGCCTCAGCCTCCCGAGTGCTGGGATTACAGGCATGCGCCACCATGCCCAGCCCTTGGTTTGTTTCTTGAAGTAGGGCCTCACTTTGTAGTTCAGGCTGGTCTTGAACTTGCTTTGTAGCCCAGACTGACCTCAATCTCATGTGATCCCCCTGCCTTGGCCTCCTGAGTGCTGGGATTACAGGTGTGCACCACCATGCCAGGGTGGAAGCAGTGAATGCAGTCAGTTCACATCTCCATGTGGGGAGCAGTCACATGGCTTTATTAGCTAATGTCCACTGAGCTAGCTTGCTTGCTTCTTTCTTTTCTTTTCTTTTCTTTTCTTTTCTTTCTTTCTTTCTTTCTTTCTTTCTTTCTTTCTTTCTTTCTTTCTTTCTTTCTTTCTTTCTTATACATTTGAATTCATTTTCTTTTTTTGATTATTTATTTATTTGGTACAGGGTCTTGCTATGCAGCTTGGACTCAGTGATCCTCCTGTCTCGGCCTCCCTAGTGCTGGGATTATAGGTGTGTGCCACCATGCCCAGATTTAGTGGCTGGTATGGCACACCCAGAATTCTGGGGCTGGCATGGCATGCAGTACAGGGATTGCCAGGCAGGCGCTTAGAATGCTGAGCTATCTCTCCAGCCCTCCACTGAGCTTTCTGATCTTTGCATGTTTAGCTTTAGGAAAAAGTGCTCTGGAGGTCCCCTGTCCAATAGAATAGCATCATATATTTGTGACTAATGGAATATGACTAATGTGACTGTGTTGATTTCAAATTGTAATTAATTTACATTTAAAAACTGAAATAATGCAAAGTATGTTCTGTTAGACATACCTTTAGTGGGACACTTGTAAGTACATTTAGAGTAACATGTTTGTGTTCTCTATTGTGAATTTTATGCAATATAGCATCAAGATTTTTGATGAAATTTAACATCCAAATTGAAATGTGCTGTAGATGTAAATTATCAGGTTTTCAAAACCTATTAAGAAAAGAAAAATGTTAAAAGGCTCATTAATAATTTAAAAATTTAGCTTGTCATGGTGAGATATTCCTATAATCAGCGTTCTAAGAGGCTGAAGCAGGAGGACTGAGTTCAAACCCAGCCTGGGCAAGGAAGGGGTGTCTACCCTGTCTCAAAGTAAAAAAAATTAAAAGGGGGTAGGGTTGCAGCTCAGTGTGAAGGTCCTGGGTTCAAGACCAGTACCCGGGAAAACACAAACAGTAATTTATTAAGTTTTTATACTGTTTAAGTATTGAAATGATGTTTTGGACATTCTGGGTTAGATAACATTATTAACGTTGTCCTCTGTATTGTATACTTTTTAGACGAAGCTACCAGAAAATAAAATCATATGTCTCCATAGTGTCTCTAGTGGGCAGTGCTGGCCCCCTGGATCGGAGCTGAAGGGTTTGTGGCCGCTCACCTTACAGCATGTGAGCACACATGCAGGTGTGCATGAAAGAGTCAGTGGTAGATTGACATTTTAGACAAAATATCTTTAATCACTCCAAATTTTAAGCTTCTCAAATCTAGATGGTCTTTGATTCATTTTGAAAACAGAATTGTATCACAGACTTCTGTTTACCAGGGGAACCTCATAATCTAAATTTTGAAATTTTAAACCTGCTAATTAAGATAGTCATTCCTGTGGTGGCTTAAATGCAAATAACTGTGGTGTATTCAAGCAGTAGTCATGGTTCTAAGCCCTATGGCCATTGTAGGTAAAATGCAGGTTTTGGAGCCAGGCAGGACACCTAGGCCTAAATGTCTGGCTTTGCCTTTCCCAGCCGTATGGCCTTGAACTCATGTTTTAAATTTGGTAAACTCTGCTTTCCTTGTCTGTGACATGGGAAAGCAGCTGTCCCTACCTAGGGTGTTGGCGTTAAAAGACTATATTGGCCTTAGAAAGAGTCCAACACTGTCTTCAAAGCCTCTGCCTGCTGTCCTACCTTGTCTCTGGAAAGACTTTGTTACAGGCTGTGTTTAGTGTTGAAGTTACCTGGGCTGGCTCTGTCTGCTACTAACCTTTTTTGTGTCTATTTTATTGTTGTCTTACTACATAGTCCAGGCTGTCTTTGAGCTGAGGCTGTGCCAGAACTCCTGGTGATCCTCCTGCCTAGCTTCTGAGTGCTGGGATTTTAAGGGCACACCAGCATACCCAGCTAGCTGCCTGCTGCTAATCCTGACTTTCTGACTTGACCTTGTTTTTTCCTCTTCTGATCTCTGTATGAAACAGCAAGATTATTTTCACATCAGTCCAAAAATTGGAAAAACTGAGTATATTAATAAAGCCAGCCATCAAACCCTTCCCAGGTTACAGATCTTAAATGTCCAGCCAGCCAGCATCCAAGCACACTTCTCCAGTCCTCACAGATCAGAACCACATCCGACCTCCTTCTGTGTTTCATCTCTGCTTACTTTCTTGGTTTCCATGGCAACAGGATTCTTTGTAATTAGTTCTGTGTTCTTATGTTTACAACATCTTAACAAGGGAGGGGAAGGATTAGAGGGGTGACAACATCTTAGCAAAGGTGGGGGTGGTGGATTAAAGGCTATACTAGAGCCTTTTTTCAGAACTAGGGATTGAACTCAGGCCCTTGCACTTGCCAGGGAAGTGCTTATTCCACTGAGCCATCTCCCCAGCCCCTATATTAGAGCTTTTTTTGCTAAGATAAAATTAATCCAATTGAGAGTCACTAGCCTTAGACAGACTCATTCCTTGTTCTCATTCTTTTCTTTTTGTCTTTTCTGTACTTGGAAAGGTCTTATTCTACTGAAATAATAAAAAACATTATTATTACGTTTATTTAGGAATAATGATAAATGATGAGGTAGAATAGCTTCAGCAGATTTCCCAGCTCTAGACTCCTAAATTAAGTTTGCACTGACTTCAATACTGGTGGCTTTTTAGGAATGAGAGATGTGTTGCTCAGTACCCACTCTTTAATGCAAAGACTTATGTTTACTTTTTCAACTGTTTCAATCTCACACATAAGCCCTTAGCAGACCCCTAATAAAAGACCAATTTGTATGGCCATTTTAATGTTTTTACAATTTAATAGTTGTCTTGATGAATGTAGTCATGGGAATTGTTCAGCAGTATTCAAATTACGATTTTCCTGATTGGTCTGTAGTCTTCAGTAACTGTAGGAAGCTACTGTATGAGGCATTTGTCAAACTACTAAGACTGCACTGATGCATCCATCATTTTCAGGATTATTGGTTACCTGGGTATATTTACCCCAAATAACCTTGCCTCCTTGTGTCCAAGGCCCAGCTCGCTCATGTTCACCTCAATCACTGGTCCTTTGGTAATAACACCCAAAATTGTGTACAGTGGTGATGAAGGATTCTTTTTCATACCAAGTATTGGCAGGCAAAAGGTGGCTTTCAGTTCAGGATATGTTACATGGGCCTTCTTAAAATGTAAGCCCATTGGACTAATGAATCTTTCATATTCACATAGTTTTCTTATAAAGTCATCTCCTACAAAGCAGACTTTAGTAACCATCCTTCACCATGCCTTGTTTTTTTTTTTTTTTTAGAACCAGGGATTGAACTCAGGCCCTTGTGCTTGCCAGGCAAACACTTATTCTACTGAGCTATCTCCCCAGGTCCAGTTCAAATAACTTTTAATACTTCCATTCCTCCTTGGACAGGAACTTTGGGCAGAGAAACTTCCCATTTTTCCACCTTTTCCTTTAGTTTTTGTTTAATGATGTTGGAAAGTACTTTTGCACGAGACTGTCCTTCTCTGTCCAGCAGGTGGGCAGGTACTGTGGAGTCTTTGCATCATTATTTTGTTTGGTGTCTCTCTTTTCATGCATCTTGATAGTCTTTTTCACTTGTATTTTCTCCACATGGCACTATTTGTGGGAGAGCTTAGCCTTCAGGCCAGTCTTTTTTTGCCTTCTTGGAACGTTTATGAGCCTCTCGACTTTCCTTCTTTCTCTTTTTCTCATGGTAATCCCATAGTGGAACCCATAGCATTTATGATGTAATTCATTTGTGGCATGATGGCAGCTGCAGAGCCACCGCAGGCAGCCTCAGTGTGCAGAGAAAACTCTTTCGGGTCTCCTACATGCACGAGCTCTATTCTATTAAATTTTACGTGTATCAAGCATGTGCGAATGAACCAGGCTTTGGTAGATGGTGGGAATGCAAAGATGAATGATACAGTTCCTGCCTTCAAGAAGCTTCCTCAGTGTTTATAAAATAGAAGCTGGGAGAGTACCTGATAGTGTGGGCAGGACTGCAGGAGAGATGTGGGCTCCAGCAGACTTGAGGGATGGAGGAAGTGGCATAGAGTTGTCTGATGAGGGCAAGGGTATGGACAGTGGGACAGAGGGAGAACAGAAAGAAGTGGAGGAAGCAAGACTGATGCCAGACAGCCTGGAGCTGGAAGCTTGCGTCCGGGACGTCCCTACTGGCAGGGAATAGTTGGGTTGTGGTATGGTAAATTGGAGTTGGAATGGGTAGGAAGGAGACCTCAGACTGTGGGGGCGGGGGCGCGTAGCCCGGAACTCAGAACACCGAGCGTACTAGGTGGCGTGGAGTACGTGGCATTTCGAATGGGAAGATGGCAGTAGCAACAGGGAACCAAGTGAGGAGGAGCTGTCAGGGAACTGTTGGGAGGCAAGCAAGTGGGCTGGGGGAAGGTAATGATCCGGCAAGCTCCAGGCAGTGCTTAAACTATGAGGATGACGTCTGGGTGTCCCTGAAGCCCACCAGGAAGGCAAGCAGGGCAGCTGCAGAGCATGGCTGCCTCCTCCACCTTCTCCCTGCTGGGGAAGTGGCATCACATGCTGCAGCTGCTGCTCCCCTTCAGGTACCTAGCACCGGACGCTCTGTGCTCTGCTTTAAGGCACTTTTTTTTTTTTAAATGCAGTAGTACAGGGGTTGAACCCAGGGATTCACACATACTAGGAAAGTGTTTAGTCACTGTGTAAGAGCACCAGCCCTTTCCAAAAAGACAGGAGTTTGGTGAACTTTCTAGATGGGCTCCAACTTGGGAGCCTCCAGAGTATCTGGCATAACGGGGGCAAGGTGCCACTCTCCCAGTTTAGCTTGTTCCTGCTTCCAGTAAGCAGACGGCATCTGAGAACAATGACGATGCCTCCAGCTCCATTGTGTGCTGCAGCTCCAAGCACGGCACAGTAGGGTTTGCTTCTCAGTGCGGGAGAGCCCTGAGCCTGACCAGTGGTGTGGGAGGCCCTGCTATAACATGTTCTGAAGCCAGAGTGTCCCCTTGGTCTCCCCCCCAGTGAGCAAGGACAGATGTTTTCTGTATTTGCCACTGTGCATCACCCATGGCCACAATGGTAGAATTGCTTTTGCTTCCTGATCAAGCAGACTGGATTTTTCAGGGTGCTTTTTCATCGCAGAGCTCACACTGTCCACCTCAGAGATAACTAATTACTAAATTGTCCTATCAGTGGGTGTATTTTAGGAGCAAAATAACAGCTCAGTGTTAAAAAGGCAGAGTTCTGCTTAATCTTTATATTTCTTGTGATTTCATGGGCCCCAATCCACAACAAAAACAATATCTACCCCTTTTGTGTACCCTGGCATCCAGTAGCTTCCTGGAGATGGACTCAGAGAGCCCCTAATGTCATCAACAAGGTGGGGGTGGATTCAGGAGTCACACTCATGAGAGTGGTTGGAAGGCAGGGGTCAGCTCCTGGTGCAGGTGTGGGTCCCGCAGACAGGATGTCAAGGACCCTCCCTGCATCCTGCACAGCTGGCAGTCACCTGGATTCTAATTTATTATGTTTGTTGTGCTATTGGGAATTGAACCTTGGCTTGAACCTCACTCCTTTACAAAAATTATTTTATTTGAGGACAGTTTTGCTGAGTTGCTAAACTGCCCAAGATAGGCTTGAACTTGGGATCCTCCTGCCTCAGCCTTCCAGAGTGCTGGAGTTATAGGCTTGCCTCACCATGCCTGGCTCAAAGATTATTTTTAAAAAACATAAGAAAACAAATTTAGGAAATATACATAAGTTGGAATTATTTGGTTTTGTTAACCACACTAAAATCAATTGGAGAATCTATTGGTGAGGTCTGTGATATATGACATGTTGGACCTTAAATGGAATTAGGATTTGGGAATAATCTAAAAGCATTCCTGGATTCAAAAAAAGTGGACTTTGGTGTAAAAGTTTCCACGTATCAATGATCAGTTTGGCAGGAAGTGGTACGCATTTCTATCACTCTGCAATCGCCCTCAAGGCTGCTTTCCCAACCCAGCACTTCAGCATCCCTGGGAAGAAGGCAGCAGGGAGGAAACACAGCAGAGCTTTCCTGGAGCTCTGAGCTTGGGGCCAGCCCTAGGCCTGAGGCTGGCACTGCTCTAGCTGAAATGGCCTTCCTGTGAATGGGTGGATTCACTCAGGTCTCCTCCCAGAGAGGCTACCTGGCTCCCCTGTTAGGAGGCTGTTGTTGCTTTCAGTCTGGGGAGGAAGCCAGGGCCTCACGAATGCCTCACGAATGCTAGCTAAACATTCCACTCCCGCACCAGCCTACCAGATCTGCTTTATCATATGTGATAAATTGCTGTCATAAGTTATACACAGAATTTTTCCTATGTAAGGCAGCTGAACCAGCAGATCCTATCTAGTTTGGATTTCTGTCTCATTCGTATTCTGCCTTGAGCACCTGCCGTGCCAGGCACTGTGCCAAGCCTGCGGCTGTGTTATGTCTGCCAGGCTCCTGCAGGTCCTCGTCACAGCACTGTGCGCCGTGGAGGAACTGAGGCAGGGAGGACTTGTGTCACTCGACCTTGTGTTGCTCCAAGTGACAGGGTACTCCAGATGTTGTGTGCTCCAGGTGTTGAGCATGGAAAGAGAGCGATGGGTAGAAGAGGCCCCCAAGTTTTTTAGGTGGAAGCGCAGTAGGACCTCAGCAGGCTGAGGCACAGGTGAGGGCACAGAAAGAAAAGCAAGGAACAAATGTAGAAAATGCAAGTGGGGGCAGCTTATTTGTTTCATGAACATTCATGGGGAGAAAAATCCGGTATCTATGTGGGTTTCTTTACTAGGGACTTACAGTGGTGCCACATCCATCTAATCATGAGATTTATGCTGAAGAAGGAAAACTGAAAGAAAACAAAACTGGGGAGTTTGAAGCTGCGATAAGGCTGGCAAGGACTGGGGGCTTCTGGTTTCCTGTCTGGCTGCATTCCTGATTCTTTAACCATAAATTATCTCTGGCCTTTTTCTTAGGGTTGGCGCACTGCAGAGGGTCAGGGAGCGCGCGGGTTTTTGAGTTGGGGACCTGAAAGGAGGCGCAGACCACAGAGGGGAGGCTCTGTGCTCCGTTGCGGTGGCTGCGTGGACCCTCGTGCGTGCGTGGGTGCGGATGCTGTGCGCAGGCCCTCCCTGCTTGTCTGTGCGGCCGCCTGGGCTTCCCTGGTACTTGGAGGCCAGGGTATGGGTGCAGGGATGTGCTCAGCCTCCTTTTTAGAACTGAAACTGGTGCGAGGCCTGCCCTTGGCCCAGCGCTCCGGGGAGGATGTTTCAGGAAGCAAACCCTGAAGAAACTCCACGGGGCCATGAGGCGGAGTGACTCAGAGAGAACCACCACGAACCACCACGTGACTCTGGGGCTACCACTGCACGGGGTGGGAAGAAAGTTAATGATTCATGACCTCCAGGGGCCCTTTAATTGAGCAACCTTCGTTTTTCTCTTGGCCTGAGTCACAAGTAGTATCCAGGACGGACTCTGGAGCCAGACTCTGACTCTAATCTCTCAGCTCCAACCACTCTGTGAGCCTAGGAAGGTTATTTATTGGCAGCCTACCCCAGCTTCTCACTGTGCTCCTTGGTAGGATTTTTCTCAGTGTTGTAGGAGGTAAAACAAGCAGAGTATTTATAATAGTGCCTGTCGCATAACAATCACAGCGGTTAAAAAAAAGTTGATTGCTAACTCAAAGACAAATGATTTCTCATTGTGATTGATGTTAATATGATGTGCTCCTTTGGTATTTTGTGGTTTGTGAGATGCTTTCATGGACATTTTGACCACAGGAGAGATAGTGGTTAAATTGATTCACCTTTATAAGTAGGCCAAGCTGGCCTGGGGCCAGTCATCTGAACCCTCTGGGTGGCTGAGGCAGGAGGATTGCAGGTTCAAGGTTGGCTGCGCAGCTTGGCAATTTACCAAGAATCTGCCTCAGAATTAAAAATGAAAATGGGCTGGGCATGCAGCTCAGTGTAAAAGCCCTGAGTTCAAGTCCCTACTAGACAAACAGCTGTGGGATGGCCAAGAGTATAATCTGGACAGATCAGGAAAGTACCCCGGAGGAGCTTAGCAAAGGGCCCATGCTGCTTATTGCTGCCCTGCTTCTGGAGCCCCTCTGTGGCCAAGGCTTTTATCCTGAGACATCCTTACCCATGCCTGGGTGGGGACAACACCCTACTCATTGCTGGGACACCACCAGCGGGCTTGTCTTCCCTCTGGCAGGGGCACTGAGAGCCAAGTTGGGCTTTTCATCCTGAAGCCAGGCCCCAGGGCTTGGTCCTGTGTGAGCACAGGCTCAGAAGAAACCAGAGTTTTTCTTCCAATGAGAGAAATTGCAAATGAGCAATGTCAGATGTTCTTGGCTGAGTGGTTTCCTTCAGGCTTTTGGTGCTAAAAGCCAGCACAGAGGACCTGGTCACCCTGAACAGGGCAGCTCTGATCAAAGTGCTTTGAGTGTAGATGAAGGATGAAGCCATTGAAGATGGGGTAACTTGGTGACCCTTTTTGTAGACAGCTGTCTGGCAGTATTTCCTTGTAGGTAGTGGCAGTAAAACTTTTCCATTGTGAATTGTGTTTGGGGGTGTTCCTGTAGGGCCAGTGTCCCTTGAGGTCAGGGTTTCTCTGACAGTATTTTGGGGGACTTGGGGGGGCTGTCCTGGGACCTATAGGATGTTCAGCAGCCCAGCCTCTCTCCAGCTATTGGCTCCATCCCCAAAGGTGTCTTCAGGCATTGTCATGTTACGTCTTGGCATCCTAAGAGCTGCAGTTGAAATGCCTCCCTTGGGTCGTAGCCTCCATGTTTTAGGGCCATGACCCACAATGATGATCTCTGTAACTCATTTCACTAAGGTATTTTTTTTCCTCTAGTCTTGTTCCTTCTAATATTTTGATAACTCTTTGCCCTGTCTTCTTTCCTGCTGCTGTCTGTGATCTCCTGGTGACTTGTGAAAGCACGCCTATAGCACAGTTTGTCTCTTACCCTGGAACGAGTTGTTCCACTGAGTGGAGTTTAGAAGCTTAGGGACTCTTTCCTCCCTTAACTTCTCAATTTGTCTCATTAGGGTGTCCCCTGGGGTTCGCTGGAGGCAACCACAAGTCTCATTTCTTAGAAAAACCATAATTAAACTTGATCTTCTTACTAGAAAACAAGTTTCCTTTCCTGGGGCTTGCCACGACCAAGCTATTTCTGAAATGATAAAAAAATTTAAGAAGAGTTTTTCTTAAAGGCTTGGAGGAATTTTTTTTTTTTTTTAAATCTTTCTTTATTTTTATGTATTTGGTACAGGGTCTTACTACACAGCTCAGACTCATGGTGATCCTCCTGTCTCAGCCTCCCCAGTGCTGGGATTACAGGTGTGTGCCACTGTGTCTAGTCTTGGTGACCAGCTCAGTGCGCCTGGGGGTGCACCAGAATGGTATGTGGTGCTGGGGATGAAACCCCAGTTCCACAACTTGCCTAAGCAGTCGCTTAGTCCACTGAACTATCCCATCAGCCCTTTGGAGGAATATTTTAATCTCTAGTATCCTGGAGCCATGGTGAGGCTGCAGAACTGAAGACCACTTCAGTCAGGATTCTTCTACCTTGTGTAACCACTGCATTTATTATTTAGGAAAAAAAATACTCTGCACACTACTCTTTAGTTGCTGTGACCATTTTGTATCAGAAGATCATCTGATTTACCATTTACCCATTAATAAATTAAAATTTTAGGGGCTAGGGAGATGGCTTAGTGGAATAAGTGCTTCCCTGGCAAGTACAATGAGTTCAATCCCCAGTTCTGCAAAAAAAAAAAAAAAAAAAAAAAAAAAAAAAAAGTAAAATTTTAAACCAAGATGTCTAGTGCTATTTTATTAAGATTTTTGTAGAAATGGGAAGTCCATTTGCTTTTCTTAGTAGTTTAGTGTGTGTGTGTGTGTGTGTGTGTGTGACTGGGAATTGAACCTAAGGAGTGCTGAGCTATATCACTAGCTCTTTTTTAAAATTTTGAGAGTCTAGCTAAGTTTCCCAGGCTGAACAAAAACTTGAGAGCCTTTTGCCTCAGCTTCCCCAATAATGGAATTACAGGCATGCACAAGGCTGGTTCCAGGCTGGCCTCAAACTTGCAACAATCTTCCTGCCTCAGTCTCCTAAGTATTACAAATTTTAAACAGAAAGAAAAATGTTCTATAATCCCACTACCTAGAGGTAGATAACTGCTTTTGAAATTATGTATCTTAAAAAAACTACCTGTAGCTAGGTGTAGTCATATATGCCTATAATCTCAGCACTCAAGAGGCTGAGGTTGGAGGATGGCTGTGAGTTCAAGACCAACTTGGGCTTTAAATGAGTTCAAGGTCAGCAAAGTGAAATCTATCTCAGAGAGACCAAACTAAACCAAACAAGAAAAACATGTATTAGGGCTGGGGAGATAGTTTAATGGCACAAACACCAGCCTGGCAAAGGCAAGGTCCTGAGTTCAATTCCCAGTACCAAAAAATAAAAAGAAAAAAGAAAAACATGTACTATGTGCTTACCTAATTAACTTTTCCCCACTTCTCATAAGGATAGAAAATACTTAATAATTTTGTGATAATTAATATACATGTTGAGCTTTCCTACTATAAAAAGTCTGATATCCAAAATACCTAAATTTTTCAGGGCTGATGTGACATTATAAGAAAATTGCTCACCATGAAAATTGTCTCATACAGAATTGTTAAAAAATATTCTATATAGTTACCTTCAGCCATAATGCATAAGGTGTAAATGAAACAAATATATAAAGCAGATGAATTTTTTGTTTAGACTTGGGTTCCAGTCCCATGACATCTCATTTTGTACATGAAAAATATTTCAGAATTCACAAATATCAGAAATCTTTTTTGCTTTTGCCATGTGGAGTTTGAACCCAGGACTTGAGCATTTGCTGGACAAACGGTCTACTACATCCAGCTGCAAAATTCCAAACTCTGAAACACTTCTGGTCCCAGACATTTTAGATAAGGATTACCCACCCTGTGTTGTGTTTCCGAATGAGTAAAAGTCTCATAGGAAACTAAACAATGCCGTGAGAACACGGCACTTTTTTGTTATGAAGTTGTCTTATTTAAATAAACTAGATTTGAGTACTGGCTGGCCTTAGTTGCTAATTTGTGTTCCTGGAATTTCTTTGTGCCATGTAAACAAATGTACTTATAGCTTCTGTTTCCTTTTCACAAAAGGCAGCCTGGTAGATGAATTGTTTCACAACTCAGTTTTCTTCATTTAATAATGTATCTTTAGCTCTCTTAATAATAGCTCATTGAAAATTTCCACATTTCCTTTATTTTTTTCTTCTTTTTTAAGTGGTAACATAGTTTTCATTGCATGGATGTGTCCTCATTTATTTGGTTTGCTCCTATTGGTAAGACGGTTGATTTGTGTCAGTCTTTTGCTGTAACAAACTAGTTCACCTGTCATTTCACAAGCATAGAACATGTCTGTGAGATGAGTCCCCCACAGGAGAATTTCTAGATTCAAGGTCATACATGTCCCAGCTCCAAAGGAGGCTGAGGCAGGAGGATCACAAAGTTCAAGGCCTATCTGGTCAACTTACTGAGAACATATCACAAAACAAAAAATAAAAAAGAAAGGCTGGGAATGTAGCGAAATAGCAGAGTGTCCCTGGGTTATGGAGAGAGAGACAGACAGAGAGTGACAGATTGAGAGATAGATTGATCGATCGATCGATCGATCGATCATTATAAGAGATGTTGCCAAACTCCCCTCCGTAGTGATTTTACCAATGTCCACTTATGAGAAATACTGGAGACCACCATTTGACCTTAGCCTTGGGAACATAATCTCTTATCATGCTTCAGGATATTTGCCAACTTCACAGGTAGAAAATTATGTTTCATTGTAGTTTCAGTTTGTATATTGTCGTAAAGGTAAAGCTAATTTGTACTTTTCTTTGTCCTCTGTACCTAACACCCCTATTTCTGTTGGCTTATTGATCATTTTCTTATTGACTTTTACAAGTTTTCTGTATATTTCAGAAATGAGCCCTTTGTGAGATGAACTGTGGCTGTTGCCCTGTCATTAGTCTTAATTTTACTCATGGTTTTAAAAAAATTTGTATGTAGTTCCACTAGCCAGTCTTTTGTTTTGGTGGCTTTTAGAGTATAAGTCAGGGTGGAAAGGCCTCATTTCAAGGTTTAAAAGAATTCCCTCATGTTTTCTTGTTAATTTTGCACATTTGAATATTGGATCTTTTCAGGACTTACCCTACTATGAGAGATGAGGTACAGATCCAGTGCTTCTCCTAGACCCTCTACACCGTCTATCAGTTCCTGTTGTTTCTACTGGCCTGCTCTACACTTTTGTTGTTTACTAAATTCCTAAGTTGACCAGATGTGTGCACATGGATATATTTGTGGACCTTTCTTTCTGTTAATTTGACTATTTATTGTTCAGTTTTTATATCTGGGCAGGTATATATTTTATCATCCCATTTCTCCTATTAGTTTTGAGGTGTTTTTTGTTTGGTTTGGTTTGGTGATTTTGAAATAGTTTTGCTATGTAGTACAGGTTGCCCTTGAACTCACTATATACACCAAGTTTGCCTTGATTCATGATTCTTTGGCCTTAGCCTCATGAGTGTAGAGATTACAGGCAAGTGTCATCATACCATGTAGGTGGTGCACACCTGTAATCCCCTTTCTTGGAAGGCTAAGGCAGAAGAATCACAAGTTCAAGGCCAGCCTAGGCTACATGGCAAGACTCTTGTCTCAAAATAAATAAACAGATAAGTAAATACATTTATTTTTATCATCTATCCCTTAAGTTACATTCATTGTTAAGGTTCAGTATTGTTAGTTTTATGCTCTTGATACACAATTCAAAGACCCTAAGCTGTTTTTTTGTTTTTTTTTTTTTTGTCTTTTTGAGACAGGGTCTCACTATGCAGTTCACGCTGGCCTTAAACTCACTTTGTAGTTCAGGCTGGTCTCAAACTCACAACAATCCTCCTGCCTCAGCCTCCCAAGTGCTGGGATTACAGGCATGCGCCACCATGCCCAGCTCTAAGCTGTTTTTTTTAAGTCCATTTACCTACTTTGTGATTATGTCATAAAGGTATTTTAAATTCATTAGGTCTTTATATTAAAAATTGCATGAAACATTGTGATTAGTCAATGTTCACTTAAACTTACCCTTTCTGGGTTGGGAATATAATGTAGCCCACTGTTTAAATCTTGCCTAGCATTGGCAAAACCCTGATTTCAGTCCCCAGAAAAGGAATTTTTAATTGATCTTTTTTTAAAAAATGATTTTATCGGTATATTTTGTATTTTTCTTTTATATGATGACCCCATTCATTGAGCCCACACTGGGCTTGAACTTGGGATCCTTCTGCCTCAGCCTCTCCTGCAGTTGGGATTATGATTATGCTCCTCCACCCTGGCACCTTTCTTTGATGCTTTGGTTTTTATGGACACTGAATTATGATCTTTCTTTTCCTCTTCCTCCTTTGTCTTCTTCCTCCTCCCCTCCTTGTTCTCCCCTGAAGATGCTGTCCCACTGTGTTCTCCAGGCTGCCCTAAAGCTCCTGGAGATGTCCCCTCCTTAGTCTCCCAGTTGTCTCGGACCACAGGCACAGGCCAACATGCTCAGAAGCTATAAACTTTTCTGTCTGTGCCATCAGTAAGCCAGTGCGTGTTACCTAGCAAGACTGCTGCGGAGGCCTTTGCAGCATCCTGGCTCAGCGGAGCAGAGCATGGTACCTGAATGGGCAGATCTGCTGGCTCCTGTAGGCTTGGCTGGACGTGGCCTAGAACCGCGCACAGCTGATGGTTTCCTCTGAAGAAGGGGTGCATCACCGCCCCCATTAAAGCTGTGTGGTGAACATTAAGTGACAGGGCTAGAGAAGTAACAAGTAGATAAATAATAAATAATGGCTCCAATACAAGCCCCCCCCCCCCACCTTACCCCCTTCCAGGGCCTCAGACATCAGAGCCCCACACCCCTGCTGTGCCTTTTAGAACCTCCTCATTGTCCTTGGGCAAAAATTGATGGGACCTGGGGATCATTTAACTTTCTTTGGAAAAGGCAGTCTATATTTCTAAAAAATTGGAGTTTTATAAAAGCAAGAAAGGGAGGCAAGAGATTGGCCATGAGTTCCAGGCCAATTACAGAGTTACAGAGCAGGACTCCTCAAAACCAAAAAGAAAACAAAGAAGAAAGGATTTTTTTTATTCCAGAAGAAAACTCAATGAGCCCAGTGTGTTTTATACTTCCTCAAAACCTATTGATGCCTTCTGTTGTTTTGTGTGATAAGCCAACAGCTATGTTACCAGTGCTGCTGCTTATTTCTCTTTATTTTATTTTATTTTTATTTTTTAAATTTCTTTCTTTTTTTTTTTTTTTGTAAAGAAAATCCAAGTCAGGGCCTTGAGCTTGCCAGGCAGGTACCATGTTGCCGAGCTATACCCCAGCCCTATTTCTCCCACTTTATTTTTTAGTTTGTTTTGTTTTGTTGGGTTTTTGAAGGGAGCAGCATCTTTTCTTGTGTTATTTTGGCTGGCCTTGAACTCATTAGTGGAGTCCAGGTTGATCTGGAACTTGCTGTGATCTTCTTGCCTCAGTCTCTGAGTGCTGGGATTGCATGGGTACAACATGCCTGGTTTTTTTTCTTACTTTAAAGCTGTGTGTACCTTCCCTGTCAGAGATTCCTTGTGGGTGCATCTTGAGAAGTCAGGAAGCAGCAGTGCATAGACCTGCAGGTGTCCCTGGCCTAGCCAGGAAATATGTCCGTGCTATATGTGTACAGATTGGCAGGGCGCACCTCCAGACTCAGCCAGAGGTCCACACAGAGCATGACCCATCACCTCCATCAGGATGGCCTCCGCCACCTACTCTCAGCCAGAGTGAGTTGCATGGTCCCCCGCATGGGAAGGTGGAGGCTGTGGTCCAGCTGTGGGTCTCGACACTGTGTGTTTTCATAACCATCAAATCCTTTGGGCAGTCACCCTTGTCACTGTGCTCTCCTGAAGCTAATGCTTGGGAAACATGCCACTGTAGTTCTGTTACTCTTGTTTTAATCCAAGAAGTGGCCTTGGTGACACAGTCCAGCAGGGAGGGTGTCTCTGACCACTCTGGATGAGGCAAGTCCCAAGTGTGGGTCAGGTGGGAGCTTGAGACCTAAGGGGCGAGGGCGGGGGGGGACTCCTATAGACACCAGCTGCCCAGAGGACCTCCATTTCTAGGGTCAGGAGCCTTGGACGTGCCTTCTGAGCTTCTGAGTCTGTTTTCTTATCTAGATCAGCTAGCCATCTAAGGTATTTTACTCTTTTTAGAGATCAGGAGTCCAAGAATTGGCCTGTGGGTGATTCTGCATACAGTTGCAGCATGATCACAAGGTTTGGGAACAGTAATTTGCAGTTACTTAATGATTTTAAAAAGAAGAAGACAAGGAAGAAAAGCACTGCAGATCACAGATGTATTTATTGCTCAACTGCTGGGGAGGCAGTCTCGCTGAAGGACTAGTAGTTGAGCAAGAGGTTATCATGCTAGAATATGCTTCCGGTTTTACCAGAGGCTAGGAAAATGCCAGTCTGCTATAACCCACAAATCCAGTCATTTGGGGCAATTTCATTTCTTTCTGTGGTGTTGTAGATGAAGCCCAGGGGCTTGCACATGCCAAGGAAGTGCTCCTCTGAGCCCTTGGTATTGTTTAAAAAGCCTGTTCATTCCAACCCAACCCTTTCAGGATGAGGCATTTGAAACATCAGTACAGCGCTTGCCCCATGCCAGGCATTATTCGTGGCCATTGTTCCTTCTAACAATAGCATTTCTGGGCAGCCCCATAAATTTTATAGTCAGTGAAACAAGGTAGTTTCTGGAAAGTAATAGCAGTAGGTGGGAAGGAAATATTTTGTTACTGCAAGGAGCAGTGTATCTTGCGCATAAAAATGACTGTAGGCTTTGGCCTGGAAAGAAGCAGGCTGGGCTTTCAAAATAATATCCAGTGACATTTGGATATATTAAGTCACAGGGCTAAGAATGGTTTTGGCATCTTAGAATATTAGCCTTAGTTTAGGCTCCTTTATTTTTTTGAGACAGAATCTTACCAAATAGCTCAGGCTGGCCTCGAACTCAGAGTGATCTTCCTATCTCAGGCGCCCTAGTGCTGGGATTAGAAGGCACCGCTATAGCCAATTTAGTTTATGTTTGATTTTACTGATCTTCTGAATGTTACTGTCTATGGTATTTCAGTAGCACACGAGTTAAGTGTCTACTTGATAGGTGTTTGGGGCAAAAAGAGTGATGAGACCCGAGGAGTTGGCTCAGTGGAATAAGTGCTTCCCTGGCAAGCACAAAGGACTGAGTTCAATCCCTGGTTCTGCCAAAAAAAAAAAAAATGTACAAACAAATTTAGGGCTGGGGAGATGGCTCAGTAGAATAAGAGCTTCCTTGGCAAGTGCAAGGGTCTGAGTTCAATCCCCGGTTTCCCCCCAAAAAAAGAGTGATGAAAATGGGTCCTTAATTTAGTAATAAAAGCTATTGTACTACTATTCTTCAACCGTTTCCTTTTAAACTCTGAATCTTCTTTGTATAGCATTACATTGAACACACTGCCTCCTAAGATTCCTAACCCAGAATAGGGTAATGAATCTTCCCGGAACTGTGGTGGCTGAGCTTCCTGCTGGTTAAATGACTGGGGCACTGTGGAAATGGAAGATTTCTAGCCTTCCCTTTGGAGCTGCTGCCCCTGAACATCCAGATTAAGGTGTTAAGAGTCTGATTTTCAAGTACTGATGCAGTGCTGTGGCTCTTAGCTTTGTTTTAGTTTATTTATTTTAGTTTTTGAGAGAGTTGTTAGTATGGACAGGCCTTGATCTCACTTCTGTAGCCCACTTATGAGCCAATCCTCCTGCCTCAGCCTCCCAAATGCTGGGATTACACGGGAACATCCCCATGCCTGGCTGGCCCTAGCTTTTACCAGGATGAAAAGCAGCCCCACTGTAGGGCTAGGGGCAGAAGAGCTGGTACACATCTACACAACAGTGCTGCAGAGCAGGCTTCACCTCTGGCTGTGATAGTGCTGGGCAGACAACTTCAATTCTTTGCTGCAGCCTTAGGTAGGTGGGCAGGGGCCTCAGTTCTAACTGGGCCCAGAGTTAGAGTCGGGAGGGGAAGTAATCCACAGTTCAGTGGCTGCCAGCTCTTTAGCCTGATGCAAGTGGCCCCTGTGTGTACCCTAGCTGAAGAGACTGGTCTGGAGCCTGACCTCAGCCAGACCCTTGGTCTGGGCTCTGACAGGTGCTGTGTGCTTACACCTGCTCTGCTTCCCAGGCTTCCAAAGGAGGATTGCTTCTCCTCTGGATGCTGTTCTTCCTCTCTTTAGCCACCTTTATTTCAGAGCCTGACTACTGACTCTCCCTGCTGCTCTCAGGGTCCGGCAGACCAGGTGGCCTAATCTTATTGACTTAGCATATCTTTACGTCTGCCAGTTTGGGCAGATCATGTCCTAGTGGACTTGTTTCCTGAGTTGTAATCTTTCTGTACAGATTGTAAAAGATGTAACTGATTGAATGATGGCTTTAAAAGAGGGGTAAATCAACACATGGGTTATTGTAGAAATGTTGAAATGTAAGACCTAGTGTATTGCACAGAAGATGTAGATTTTAAATCATTAAGGTGGTGTGCTTTGTGAACTTCTAGTAATTGTTGTTTGACAGGGAAAGAAGGACAGAGATTTCCAATCCTCTATTGGAAGTAGCTCTTTCTTTAAGACAATGGAACAATGGGGGACCAAGGTTTAAGTCCCAGGCTACTTCCAGGAAGCCTTTTAAGAAGACAATCTGTGAGTCTCTTTCCTTTCCTTTGCTCTTTCCTTTGCTGAGAATGGGCTTCCTACCTCCACCTTATTTGTTAGTGGGATTAAAACCAGAGGCTTGATCTGGCTTAACACAGCAAACTTTGATTTATGGTGGTGGCCAGGAGTTGGGAGAGTACACAAAGATACAGCCAACTGAATGTGAAGATTTGAGATGCAGAGTAGGCTGGGGAGGAGTTGGGTGAGGTCGCCTCCTGCTCCTTCTGCCTGTAAGTTAACTGAAGGTTGGGGTTAGGATGAGCAGGGAAAACCAGGGTATCAGTCAGTCGCCACCAAGGGTGTTGATTGTATCACACATTCCAGTTAGTTAGTTCGTTTTAGATGGCCAGTTATGAACTCATTATGTAGCCCAGGCTGGTCTGAAATTCACAGCCTTCCTCCTGCCTCAGCCTCCTGAGTGTTGGGATTACAACACTACCATGTTTGGCCGATGAGAGTACTAAACACCAAACCTGCTGCGGATTCTTTGAGTGCTGTTGGTCATCGGAGAGTAGAGCTCCATAGTTCTTGCTCTTGGGGCATGGCTATAATCAGAAACTCCATGCTCTTGTAATCTGAAGTCACATCCCAATAAGCACTGAAAGCACTGGGAGAGGCTTCTCTGCACTTCTCAGGAGATGGATTCAGTTTCCACGTGTGAAACTGGTGAACCCTTTAATTGTCAGAGACTTTGATGATTATGCAAAAGTGCTGAGTGGCTTGGGTGCTGTGGCAAGTATTATGGCTGACTTGTCTGTTTGGTTTTGTTTGTTTTTTTTTAAAGACAGGGTCTCACTGTGTAGCCCAGGCTGGCTGTGAACCCACTGTAATCGTCCTGGCTCAGCCTCCCCAGTACTGGCATTTCAGGTATGCACAACCACACCAGGCTTGGTCTGGTATTGTGCCTCGATAAAGGTCAGGGCAGAAAAATGAGAAAAAGAGTAAAATCCTGAACTTGAGGGAATGTTTTGAGTGAATGATACCAGATCTTCTTGTTAATCTACCTGACAGCTATTGTAAACAATTTGAACAATTTGACCACCCTTAAAATAAATAAAGTATGAAGAATTGTTCACAATGTATAGATTAGAAGGAAGAGTGAGCTTTTTATTTAATTTGTGATTTGTTGTGCATGAGGGTCAGGCGTGGCTGTATTTATGTTGCCAGCAGGAATCAGGATTGAGTAATAAGGAATAAGAGCTCCCTCTACCCTGTAGTAAAGGACCTTACTTAGCAAAATGCCAGGAGCACCACCAGTCTCTCTGACTTGGGTCGGATCTCTGGGGATGTTTCCAGAAAGACAGTGGACTCAGCCTTTTCTATGCCCTGGTGCTGGTCACCTGTAGCAGCCAGGATGGAATCTGTATTTTACATTGAAACACCACCTTGGCTTCTCTTCTTTAGCACTTGAGTTTTTATCTTAAAGTATTTCAATGCTTGCTTCTAGTGTCCTCATTTGACGCTATCTTGTTCTTAGGGGCTTGGGAAGAACATACAGCAAAGTCCCACGTTGTACACTGTTGTCATCATAGAGCCCTATATGGGCTATTCTGCCATGTGTGGCTTTTCAGAGATAGAGTTTGATTTCATATTAGACTTGCTCAAAAAATATGAACTAAGCTTCTTGCTTGCACATTCTGGGCAAGTGAACAAAGCGCAGAAAGACCTTGGCTTGAGCAGATGTTCTGGTGAAATGACAGAAGGATCAGAACAGCACTACAGAATGGGAGGCAGATTGATTTACATAACAGGCTCTGATGGGGATCCTTCCCAGAATATTGGGTGCTGATCTCTGGTGGTCTAGGGCCTCTGTTTCCCCAGAAAATCTTTGCTGGGTGTGTTATGCAGGATCTTTTAAGACAAGGCCCAACTAGAAGCAGGAAGTACAGAGGCAGTGTGGCTTGTCAGTTGGGGATTGGTTTATGTAGTGTGCATCACAGTGACCAGCTGCTTCTAGGAGACAGGAATACTCAACTCAAACCTGGGCAGCTGAGATACTGAAGTGGGGGTTGGCTACGTTTCCCCCATCTTTATTTCCCCAGCAAGTCTGTGCTGGACATATTACATGGGACCTTTTGAGACAAGGCCCAACTAGAAGCAGTAGAGTTGTCAATGATCTTAGGTTGGGCCATAGCCAGTGTCCTCAGGAGTGAAAGTTTTCTCACCAGGTAATTGTGGTTTGTTTCTCTCATTGTAGGATTTCCCCCTAAGTTGACACAGACAAGGGAGTGAAGGAATTCATCTGGTCCAGGGAGTGTCCAGTGTGTCTTAATGCTCATCAAAATTTGGTCAATTTGTTTGATTATTTCTTTCTCTTGGGGCAACCGTCTATAAAGTTTAAGGCAAAAACCACAGCTAAGAGAGGGGGACAGGAGAAAAGGACTGTGGTGATCAGCCTGAAATGACACAAAATCAAGGGGAATAGGTGTGGAGCAGTGCTGTGGACAGTGTCCTCAGGCTTTACCTGTACACGGGCTGGTCAGCATCCAGAGTGTCCAGAGCAGGGCTTTGAATGCATTGTCTCTTCAGAGTGAGCCTCGGGGGAGCTGTCCAGGAAAATTTTTCTCTGGATCTAGGGCTGGATTTCTGAAGCTTGTAGAGGTAGTTAAATATATACCTGGGTTATATGTGTGTGAGTTACAAGCTGGTTTTTAAGAAATCTTTTTTAGAGTATTGTGGCCTGCGAGTTGTATGTAGTTTTAGTTGTCATTGCCAGTGATCAAGGATAGGCCATGTTGAGGGATGACTTTACAGCAGGGAAATTTTTATTGTCTTCTGAGTTATGGATGAGGAATGTGAGGTTGGGGTTGGGGACACAGATGCTGCAGCTTGAGTTGGCTGCGGGGTTATGGGGGCCAGTGCAGTGGCTTGAGCTTGCAGAGTATGTGGTAGGGTTGATGTTCCAGTCAGTCAGATCCCCAGAGGGGGCTTAGATGTGCAGGTTTGTTGTCATTGGTGACAGGTTTCTAAACAGCAGCTGTAGCAAGAGACCTTTGTTCAAAATAGCTATGTCCAAGTTGACCATAGCATATTTTGAACTACTTTCAGCCATGAACAGAGTGTACGTAGTGTCTGTCAGGGGGGCTGTTTTTTAAGTGAAATTGGCTTGTGAACAGTTTATCAGACAGTGACAGGCAGTCACGGGCCAGCTCTTTGGGCAGGTACATGGCAGGACTGAGTGGTGCAATCATGGCCAGAGTCGGGTGAGGATTTTTTCTTAGGAGTCCTTGGTACTGGGTGCGGTCCAGCACAGCATGTGGCACCTGGACAGTTAGATCTCAGCCCAAGATGAGCTTGTCAGCTTTCTTAAGCAAAGGGGGAGGCAGCTCTTAGGAACTGCATCCAAGCATTTGCACAGGTGGGCCACTGGGAGGGGCTGGCAGTCAGCATGAGCATCTTTGTTTTTGTGAACTCAAAGATGCAGAAGGGCCAAGGAGATGGCTCAGTAGAATAAGCGCTTGCCTGGCAAATGCAAGGGCCTGAGTTCAATCCCCATTTCTGCCAAAAAAAAAAAAAAGGATCTGGAGTCTGTAGAAGCCAGCAACTCCAAAAAATGTCTGCAGGTTTTTTCTTGTAATGTTTCTGCCAAATATTGCAGCAGAGCTTTTCGTGCCTTTCCAGCAGGCAGATTGAGTGTCACTAACCAGAAGTGGAAGAGAAAACAAGATTTGAACCTCTGGGAGGTTGAGTCCAGGTGGTCTGTTGGATTTTAAGTCCAGACTGGGGTCTTTCCTTTCAGAAGTGAAGAAGGGCTGGCTGACAGGAGCTAATCGAAGGCAGAAGATGACAATTTTTAGGTCCAGGCAGGTGTACTGGCGGGCTGTGGGTGGCAGAAGGCTGAGGCAGTGAGTACAGAGGCCAGTCGCAGTGGCACTGAAGCTGGGAGACCCTGAACTGGCTTTCCATGCAGAAGAGGTGTATTTTATCAGCTTGGCTGTCTATAGACATTTTGCAGTTTTGAAGCTTCATTTCTTCCTTTCTCAGGAGACTATGACAGCAAAGGCTTCCCCAAAGTAGTGGGAGAGTTCATATAACCTCTTAGGGAAACTGAGTCCAGGTGATTTGCATTTTGTCTCAGGATCTTCCCAGGTGAAGGGATTTTTGGGAGCAACTTGCACACAGGAAGGCATTGTTTAAATCTAAAATAGTCCAAAAAGGATGTATGGGCTGGGAACCGGAGTGCAAGGTGACGGCTGCATTGTTGAAGGCACAGAGATCTTGCTCAAATTGAGTGCATTGTTTTTGTTTGTTTGTTTGTTTTGTTTTTGTCTTTTTGAGACAGGGTCTCACTATGCAGTTCAGGCTAGCCTTAAGCTCACTTTGTAGCTAAGGCTGGTCTCGAACTCACAATAATCCTCCTGCCTCAGCCTCCTAAGTGCTGGGATTACAGGCCTGTGCCACCACGCCCAGCTTGAGTGCATTATTGAAGGCACAGAGATCTTGCCCAAATTGAATAACAGTCTGTCAGGCTGATGTGTGGCTGGATGTCCATTTGTGCTTCTTGTGACATCTGACAGCGATGGGGTACGGGTCACAGTGAGGTGACAAGGCTGATGGCCAGGCCCAGATGCAAGTCTTCAGCTCATTCCTCTGGAGGAGAGTTTTCAGAGGTTCAGGATTTCAATTCTCTGTCTCAGGCTGCTGCAGGCCTCCTCTTCCTTTTGGGAAAGTTACAGAGTTGAAAGTTCAAGGTTAAGTGAAAAAGGAGCCTGACTAGCTTGGTGCAGAGATGTCCTCCCCAGGCTGCAAACTTGTGCCTAGCAGAAGGGGCAAGATGCGAGAGTCCCAGTCGCCCCAGTGATGGTTTTTGACAGAGCAAACTCTTGAAGGCAGAGGGTTGTATTCCAGAGTTTACCAGGAAAGCTGTATGTTTGTCCTCAACTTTTGTAATGACTGTGGGGTCTTGGTGGCCCAATTTGATAGAGCCCAAGTCTATCCTATCTATTCAAGCCTGACAGGGTACAATGTATTTGTCAGGGCTGACAGTCCAATTTTTCTTTCATCAAAATGTGGAAGTCAGAAGGAATTGTTACTAGTCATCTCAGGTGGGCATTAGATGACACCATCGGACCAGGAATGACACGTCTCTAGCCAGGCCCATGTGGCTGAGTGCAGGCAATGGCTAGCTGGCCCCAGTTCAGTTGACTGGAAATAGAAGAGTCAAGCATGGGGAGTGACGCTGCAGACGTTGGCAGCAACTCTGGTGGCCAATCAAGGTGCCAGGGGGAATTCTCTGGAAGAATGTGCTTCTTTTTCCTTTTTACTTGAGTGGGTTATTTCATGTTTTACTTCATAATCTCAGGAAATCCTCTTGTGGGTTTTTTGTTTTTTTTTTAATGGAGGACCATCAGTTTATTCAGCTTGTTCCCATTCTGCCTCCCTGTAGTATGTGCTGTGCACAAGCCCCACCACAGTAGTGCGACTGACAAAGGGCAGGTGTCCCTCAGAGAGAGGCCATTCAGATGCCCACTTGCTGTGCCCTCACAGGGGCTTAGGCATGACTTAGCTAAGGAGGGTGCAGGCCTCTGTTGCAGCCTTATGTTGATCACTGTGGAGCCACAGGTGAGGGCCCCATGAGGCACCATGACCAGTGCTTCAGTCATGGTGCAGACAGCAGTACCCCACATGCTTGCCCAACAGGGCTGCGGAGGTTAAACATTCTAGCTTCCTTCCCTGGGGGGAAGGCCTGACCAATGGGAGTTGGTTAGACTCCCCCTTCTGCTCCAGCTGAGCAGGACTGAGGGACAGACTGACTGGAGTGCCCCAGGGGCCTTACTAGAATCAAGCAGGCAAAAGGCAGACTGCATCGTTCTCGTGAGTCCAACATGAGCCGTGAGCCACCTGAACGGAGGAATCAAGAGTCCTCCACCACACCTGAGGGCGTTTGCTGCTATACTGCTCTGATTAAGTAGCTGCTAAAGAATCATCCATTGCTGAGAGAAATATGCTACATAATTGTTGTATAATATGGTTTAAAATAAAGACTGGGCCTGACCTGTGTACCACAGTGATCATCTGAGGGATTGGTACAAAGTTTGAGTTCAGTAAGGATTTCTTAGAATAAATGATTCAGATGGGTGTGGGAGTGCACATTTGTAATTTGTAATGTGAGTCTGAGGGCAGTTCGGGCTACATAGTGAGTTCAAGACCAAGCTGGAATATATAACAAAAGCCTGTCTCAAAAAAAAAAAAAGAAGAAGAAGAAGAAATGATTAGATGGTTGTTGAAATGTTGGAATCCCTAGAGCTCGAAAGAGCGAAGATAGAACAGATGAATGACCAAAAAGTCCACAAGAAGGAACCTGATTTTAGAATATCCAAATTTAAATCCCAGCCTCTAAGAACTGAATCACTGAATTTTACTGAGCTTGTTTCCCCAGTGGCAAAACCTGAGAATGGCAGTCCTTGTTCTGGCTACACGTGAGGCCCCACAGTGGTGAGGGGCGGTGCTGACGTCACTCTAGGAGCATTGAGAAATCTGAAATGTAGCGCTCCGTGTGCTTGATGTCTGGTTGGAAAGACGGATATGAGCAGGGCAAAAGTTAATTGAGAACAATAAAGTTAAGCAAGAATTCAAGACTGCAACTACAATGGGTCACCGGCAGCAGGTGATGTATTGCCAGACAGGACTGCTTCAGGGATGGCACTCTCATGGCGCAGAGGCGGAGAAGGATGTGAGAGCCGCCCCTAGTTGTCCATTGGGAGATTCAAGGCTCATTCGTTTGTGCATCTATCCACCCACCCAGCACATATCTATGAAGCACCAGCACTGTCTGAAGGACTGTATCCTTCAGGGGGTTACTGTATAGGGGGGAAACAAATCCAAGGATTCAGGGCCATCCAGGCTGAGTGCTGCAAGAGAACTCTTGATATGTGAGGAGGAATGAAAGTGGGTCTGCCTCACTTGGGGTGCAGGGAGGCTCTGCTGGGGGAGTAGAGTTTGAACTCAGACCTGATGTAGCTCTTGCTCTTGGTGGGAGTCAGAACACTGCTGGCATGAATTAAACAACATCCTTTATTTCCAGAAATGATTAGTATAGGGGATGGAATAGAAGCTGAAATGCATTCTGGACATTTAATGAGCACAGTGTCTCACATGCACAACACCCACCTGTCCTTACTCTGTACCCTCAGTTTCCTATCCCTACCTCAGGGTGTAACTTAAAGCAAGCCTGGTGGGGCTAGGAGGGTAGCTCAGTGGTATAGTGTATGTTTAGCATCTTCAGGATCTGGAGTTTGATCCCCAGCACCAAAAACAACAGTAAAAATCCAAGAACCTAAAACAGAATAAAAAGCAAAAAAGTAGGGTGCAGTAACACGCAATTGTAATTGCAGTTCCCTAGAAGACCAAATCAGAAGGATCTCAAATTTGAACCCAACCCAGGCAACTTAGTGGGACTTTGTCTCAATACAAGATTCTAAAGGAACAGCTTGGGTTTATATAGCTCCATGCTGGAGTACTTTCCTAGAGTGTATGAGGCCCTGTGTTCAACTCCTGGTACTGGGAAAAGCAAGAAGATATAAGACATACACATATGCACACTCGCACACATGCATGCAGCAAAACCGAGCAAAAAATAAAACCATGGGCGAATGATTGTACTTTTCTAGCCAGTCTGACCCAACAGTTCCCACCAGCTCTTGGGAGGAGTTTAGGGAAGTGAGAGTTGGCTTCTTAAGCTTTGATTCCCTCCCAGATGGGCACCACGGCTTCCAGGCAATCCCTTGACTAGGGCTCCCTCAGCCCTAAGTCAGCAGGCTGTCACCACTGTCTCTGTGGGGGATGGTGCCCACCACTTGCTGCTGACTCCATTCCTAGGCTTTATCAGAGGAACAGCTGCTGCAGTAGTTTTTTTCAATCCTATCCCATCCTGTTAGAAAAGGGATGTCAGCCACAGCAGAGTTGCAGAAGGGGCTGCCTGGGTTCAAGACCTGGCTCTTGTCACTTGAATATGTGACTGCAGACAAGTGATTTCTGTAGCAGTGTAAACCTAAGACCTCCTTATCAGAAACTTGTTGGGTCACATGTGTTTTGGAATTCAGAATATTTCAGATTTTAGGGAAATAATATGTTGTACACACCCCATGTTACTTAATACAAGTTGAGTACCCCTGAACTGAAATGCTTGGAATCAGAAATGCTTCAGATTTCCTGTTTCTTTGGATTTGAGAATATTTGCATCCATATTATGAGATTGTTGAAGATGATGCCACATGCAAACATGACACTTAAGTTTTCCAGATATCACATGTCCATAGCCTGAAGGTAATTTTATAGAGCATTTTTAGTGGTCTTGTGTTCCGCCTATGACCTATTCCTGAGGTCAGATGTGGGATTTTATACTCTAGCATTGCGTCAGCTCTCAGTTTCAGGTTTTGGAGCATTTGGCAGGAAAGTGCTTATTCTACTAGCCATCTCCCCTTAGAACATTTGGAACTTCAGGGCTTGAGGTCAGGGATGGTCAGCCTGTACCATTCATCCCAGCAATGTTGATCTTCGGAGAAGCATCAGGCAACTCAGAAATGAAGTCTATGGAGCCCTCATCAGAGATGAGTCGGATTTGCTATCAGATTGCTTCTAAGAATGTATCTGAGTTTGCCAAGTCGTACATGTCTTGGGAGGCATTGGTAAGATATGTGTTCATCCGTCTAGAGTCTGTCCATCCATCAGTTCGTCCGTCCATCCGAGAACAGAAGGTGCTGCACAGTTGTGAGGTTTTATAAAGTAAACTTACTTGTTCAGAGCCAATGTAGACTTTGTGAGGAATCTAGAACGTCATTTTCTGCTCATTTCTCTCCTAGCAAACAACATTTCTCTCCAGAGCATGATGCTTGGTGTTGCAAGAATGCAAATGGGAACAGTGTGGGGCTCCTGCTTCGAATTGCATTTTGAGACACTTGTGGCCGATCTGCCACTTTTGGTCTGGTTTTCAAGTTTTCTTTACGTAGCCCACGTTTTCTTAGGTATTTTCCAGGCTGGGCTATTTGTTAGCCCCAGGTACACTGTTTTGCCTGGTTGCTATCAAACTGCACTCTGGAAGGAAGAAGACGGGAAATAATGACATGTGACTGCAGTGACCAGAAAAGTTAGCTTTGGGACAGCAGTGAGAGGAAGTAGATCTGGTTGAGTGAGTGCTAAGCCTGTGGTGGGGAACAGCCTTCCTGGGTCCTTGGTTTGCCGTGGGCTACATGCTGTGAACCCTAGGTGACTCCTGACTGACTGAGGTGCACAGGTTGTGTCACCTTGGAGTCACCTGTGAACCTCAGTTTAAGAACAAAAAGGTTCTAACTAAGATCCTATGGGAGTCACCTCTACACCTATGGGCTCAAAGAACTACAGATAGCTGGTGTGGATCCACCCCTGTCACTCTGTGGTTCAAGTAAGGGACTCGGACTTTTATTTGAATAAGAAAAACTTCCTGGTACTTACAGTTGTTCAAACAGGTTTGGTTAGGGCTCATTCATTTTCTCTCCAAACGGGAACATTTCATTTGTCAAATAGTGGTGAGTAGCCAGGCATGGAGGTGTGCTACTGTGATCCCAGCAGTGAGCAGGCTGAGGCAGGATTGCAGTGAGGCAAGCTATGTAAGGAACTTAAGGCCAGCCTGGAATATATGGGATATCTTCTCTCAACATAACAAAACTGGTTAGTGACAACCCTGCTTTAGAAGTAGGAGTGTTGGATACTTCAGTAAGAAAAAGTCCCTTTGCATGGAGTTCACATTTCCCTGAACCATAGAGGTACTATATGGTTCATTTTTATGGGGTAAAAATGAATGTATAGTGCAATTCCACATGATCAGTATAAAGATGAAAAAGGAAAAAGAGTGCAAGGTTGGGGATTGTGGGTTCTAAGGGCACAGGTGAGGAGCTGCACATGATGTAATCCAGTAATCCGAGATACTGCCTCAGTAGGCTGAGGCAGTCAAGACCAGCCTGGGCAATTTAGCATGACCTTATCTCAAAGTACAAAAATAAAAAAATTAATAAAGGGCTGGATGTGCTGGTGCATGCCCGTAATTCCAGCACCCTGGAGGCCGAGGCAGGGGTATGGCTTTGAATTGGAGGCCTGCCATACTGTATAGTGAGTTCAAGGTCAGCCTGAACTACATTATCTTAACAAACAGGAACACACACTAATTCATTAATTAAATTTTGAAAAGGGACTAGGGATGTAATTTAACATGGCCTGAATTTAATCCTCATTATCAATCAATCAACCAATCAGAGCAATCAGGGAAAACATGGAGGCAGTGGCATTTGAGCCAAAGCCAGGTATCCAATCTAGGAGAGAACTGGGGGAGGCTGGGCCCCAGGGAGTGAGCGCTAAAGCCAAAGGAGCTGGCCAGCAACTGCCTCTGGCTGGGGCAGGCAGGAGGAGGAAGTTGGGGCTGGGGCATTTGGAGACAGGCAGGGCAGGGAACAGGAGAGAAACCCAGGCCGCTCCTTCATGGAGCTTGCGGAAGGATTTCCAATTTTATATAAAGTGTGAGGACAAACCATCAGACAGTTCCAAGAAGTAGAACTATCCAGTGTTTGCACAGGAAAAGAAAGGTCAGTCTTTTAGAATATAGATTTAGGATGTTTAAGAAAGAGAGGGAAGACGGAAGTAGAGAAGGAGAGAGTCTAATCTCAGTGTAAATTTGTTTAGGCCAGCCCTCTAGTAGTGCATGATCTGGACAAGATGGATTTTATTGTCTTGGCAGGAGAAATACAGCATCTGGTCCCACCTACCGTCAGGTAGCTTTCTCTTCTAACAACTCCTGGGATCTATGTTTTTCTTCTTTAAAAAGTCTGATTTGAAGGTGGATAACTTTCTAAAAAGAAAGTTGCTTGTGTCATCTTTAATCTTTGTTCAGTGTATATCTTTTGATACTCTTGTTTCTCCTCTACCTCTGTTGCTTAACTAAAATGCTGAAGATCTTATTAGACACCTGAATTTTGCGTGCCAATGTTCATTTCCAAAACAGCATTGGATGCTATTTGGTTTTTCATTTTCTTTCTTTGTATAAAGATTCCTGGTAATAGGAGTAATATTCACAGATGGCAGAATCAGAGTATACAGTTCCACTTCCTTGGTCCTAACCTCCTGAGATGTCTGCTTGCTGCTGTGAGCAGCAGTTTACATTGACGTTAAATCAGCTTTTGAATTTGTCAGCCTCTAGCCACATTCTTTCTTTGCAGCCCCTTTTCTTCAGGGGCCTGACACTGGCTCCAGCCTGCGAGGGTGCATGTACCCTGCAGAGCAGCGGGCCAGCCCCTGGGCCTGCTCTCTGAGCTCCTCTGTAGGCATTTGCTCTCAGTCCCTTCCATGCAGCTTACTAACTCCCATCACTGTGCTCAGAAGTAGAAATCTACCCATGCCACAAGAAGGCAGCTTGACCATCAAGTCAAGAGGGGGAAAACTGCTACAATTTGGATGGAGACGTGAGGGTTGTGAAAGCCTTCAGATAATTTCAAAACTTTTTTGCATAAAAAAGTTTTTTTGCATTCCTAATATGTTTTAGCCGTTTCAAGAGAAAATGTGTTTGAAAACTGGATGTTTTTAAGGCTAATTCTGTTGTGCAAATATTTACCCCTTCTCTTTGGAAAGAAATATTCTCCCATTTTAGTAGTACTAGAGAATGAGCCCAGGGCCTCATACAGAGTGATATTCCCAGCACATTGCCCTCTATTTTTTTGTTTGGGGGAGTAGGGGAAGATCTTGCTAAGTTGTCTGGGCTAGACTATCGATTCTCTGCCTCAACCTATGGAGTGCTAAGATTATACCACCATGCCCAGCAGAGTTCCCTTTTCCTCCCTTCTATCTTCATTAATGTATAATTTGCATATGATAAAGTTCACACAGCTTTAGTGATGCCTAGAAAAACTACATATGATGTGGAAACCCCAAGCAAGCATTAGACATTTCCATCTCGCTAGAGTGTTCTTGTGTTCTATGCAGTCAGTTCTCCACCCCAACTCCAGGCCTTCTGAAATCCACAGGCAAATAAATGGACTGCATGGCCTCTTTCTAGGTGGCAGAGAGTGGGGTCTGGAGAGACCTCCATCACACCCAGTTTCATCCATTTGTGGCTGCATTTGTTGTTTGAATCTGGTTCATATTCACCAAGGAGAGCTACTATTAATGGCACAGTGGTTAATTCCTCATTTGTTCTTTAATGCTTATTTCTGTTTTAATGAACATTTATTGGATTTAAGTACTAGCACTGGGTAACTTGAGGTATGGAGGTGCCATTATTTTATTTTTTGTGTGACCGGCTCAACCTGCCCTGGGGGCGGGGCTGGCATGGCATGTGGTACTGGGGTTCGAACCATGGTCCTTAAGCTTGCCTAAGCAGGCGCTTTAGACTGCTGAGTTATCTCACCAGCCTGGGGGTGCCATTATTAACCAACTTGGGGAAAATATAGGAAGTGGAGACACAGTCACATGCGACACTACTACATAAGAAGAAGTAGGGTTAGTTTTCTGATGTGAAAGAAGAATTGTTTCTTTTTTTTTTTATATTTTATTTTATTTTTATTTATGTATTTTTGGGGAACCAGGGATTGAACTCAGGGATGTGAGCTTGTCAGGGAAGTGCTTATTCCACTGAGCCATCTCCCTGGCTCCAAGAATTAAGTTTCTTGGGAAAGGCATTTTCTCATTGATCAAGTGGTTCTCAGGTTGAGAGCTCTCAGATTGTCATCTACCTGCCACCCATGGCTGTGGCTAAAGCATGTGGCTGGGGAGTCTGTTTCTCTGGCTGCTGTTTGCATCTTCCCTGAGAGGTTGTCCTGCCCATCGCCACCTCTGCAGCATGGTCAGGGTGTTCCTGCTAGCTTGTAGTTCTGGGAACACTGCCTTCCCAACTCCAAATACACAGTGGGTCCCTGTGCAACCAAACGTGGGCCGTGGTTTGTGCTTATTTCAGTGACAGTGCTACTGCCCTCCCTGCCCTCCCCCAGGCTGGCCAGGCCCAACCCAAACTCATTCTCCCAAAGTACCAGGCTCCTGGTGTCCCTGTACCCAGGAACTGGCTATTCTTTTGATCTGGAAAATGAGCCATCCTGTCCTCATCCTTCCTGCCAGTCTGTGGGGCCAACTTACTCACCCTCTAGGATTTGGTGCACCTCATCCTTGATTAGCTAGGTAGACCCAGTTCTAACTGTCCTTCTAACTTGCACCTTCTTGGCTTTGTCATTTTGCCTTTTTACTTTCACTTTTTCTTTTTCAGACAGGGTCTTGCTTTGTAGTGGTCTTGAACTCATGGCGATCCTCCTGTCTCTGTAGCACAGCTACTCGATTACAAGCATGTGCTATTGCACCCAACCCAACAACTTTCAATTTTTGAGACAGAGTCTTGCTAAGTTGGCCAGTGTGGGGTCAAACTTCTGTTCCTGTCCTCCACATCCCAGGGTGCTAAGATTATAGGGATGCCCCACCAGGTCCTGCTGAGTTTGTCTGTGCAAGCTAGTGTTTCTAGCCTAGCTCAGTACCAGGACTCATTATCACAGCCCCTGATGTTGGCCACAGCTCATAGTATGTGTTGAATGAGTGCTGCAAGCATGAGAAGTGGATGTTTCTGAGTGTCATGTTGCCCTGGGTCAGCCCAAGGACTGCAGACCGAAGGGCTATCAACAGTCAGGCCACAGCTGTATTTTGCATGGGTGGCTTTATAACAGTTTTCTTTTTGTGGAGATATTAGTTGGTTTGACTTCTCCTGGGGCCTGTCCCCTAAACTGGTCCAGGGCCATTCTTTTGTTGTGTCTTAATTGTTGCCCTTCAGTCTATGTTGGACCTCTTCCTATAGGGACACCTGCAGTGTCATTGTGAGGTCCAGCCAGAAAATCCAGCCAGCTTTTAACCTCTTTTTTTTTTTTTTTTTTTTTTTTTGCGGGACCGGGGATTGAACTCAGGCCCTTGCACTTGCCAGGGAAGTACTTATTCCACTGAGCCATCTCCCCAGCCCCCTTTTAACCTCTTTAAAGCCGTTTTCTTCAAACATATTCTCGGAGACTGAGAGTTCAGATTTTAGCGTGTGATTAGCTGGGTAAGGGCACTGAGCAGCCCACATCAGGCAGGGACATAGTCTCTCACTTTCTGTGGTTTCTTCCTTGGGTCTGACTGTTTTATAACATGTCAATAAAAGGAAGCCCAGGGCCAGCAGGGAGAGCAGGTTCTCTGGGGCTGAAGCTGGGTGGTAATAATGGGCACCTGCTCAAACACCTGATTTCCTTTCTTGGCTCTTTGATCTTGGGACCATATTCATGTTTCTCGAGAAACCGATATTTCAGAACTCGAAGAAGGACTGTGGTGCTTTTAAGGTTAGAAGTACACACTCATTTGTTCACCCCAAAAGCTGATGCACGGGCTGCAGAGTTTCTAAGGGTTCAGTGATGGGAGCGGTCTGAGCTGTGGAATCATAGGGTGCCACCTCTGTGGGCTCTAGGCAGATAGGTCCTTTATTATACTTGAAACCAGCACTTGTGACAAGGTTGGACTTGGAGAAATGTGTCAAATGCCAAGTTTCTGTGGGCCAAAGTTCCTGCAAGCACAACATGTTAATCAGAAGCTCAGTCTTAGTTTGGCCATTGCACTAGGGAGAACTTTGGAACAGGAGTTAGCGTGACTCAGTGTTTCTTACCCAAGCGTAGATTGTGATCTTCCTTGGTGGGGCAGGAATATAAGGACTTTTCTTGGAGGAATAGCAATGTAATAGAATCTGCCTTGCAGAACCTAACTAGTCAAAATAGGTTCACTTAAATATGAAGTTGAACAGATAGGGAATATTAGTTTCTTATGGGCAGAAAGTCTACCTGTATAGGTTGCTAAAGGTGAAGGAACATTTAAAATACTTAAAACAATTTTGAACACTTGCAGTGTACCTGCAAAACCATAATTCAGCGTGCCTGTGCAGAAAGAATCCTCTGTTGCTTGTTTTTGCAGTGCCTTTTGCATGCGAGGCACATGCTGTCCCACTGAGCCACATCCCAGCCCCTGAGAAAGTGTTGTATGAGGATGTAGTAACTGCCACTGCTCTTTTCTAAGCGTTTTCTTCACCCCAGTCCCCAAGGGCTTCATATCTGTCTAGGTGGGGAATGCCAGGCCCCCATTAGCTGAGAAAAAGAGGCTCACAGAAGTTGAGTCAAAGGCTCTGTATGGCCCAGCTACCAAGTAACAGAGCTGAGTTTTACCAGCTGGTCAAGCCTCTGAACTTCTCTCCCCATTTCTCTAACTTAGCAGAGTGAGATATTCTTCCACAAATGTCCCTGAATTGAAGTGAATGTGAGTAGCCTTGCAGAACCGGCCAGAGGACGCACCTCTTTCTTCCACGCATATGCAGCTGGAGGAAGTTTCCTGCAGTACCCAGTTTATATGGCTTTCCTTACTCTCTGACACACTTGCAAAGATGCAGATAATAATAGCGAAGCACTGCGCTGGGTCTTGTCCCCCCTCCACCCCGCTCAGCGGTCCAATCGCAGGCTGCTCTTTGTAGGCTTCGCTCAGGAGAGCCCTCTTCTGTCTTGCAGCTCAAGGAACAGAGGAGCTCGAAGGACACCTTGTGTCTTGTCACCCAGCAGAGTGCCACACTCCCTTGGCTCACTGAGGAGGTTTGGTAAGTGGGGGTGGCTTTATCCTCCTTGGGGACCAGGGGAGCCTCATGGGGCAGAGGAGGCCAGCAGGTGTCATGCAAATACTGAGCCCCCACCCCTTCGAGCCTGCTTAGTATACCAGAAGGCCAAAGTGCTCTGTATGTTTGTAAGCAAAGGACTGCCACAGTCAAACAGAGTGAGGGCTGTTTTGGAATTATTTTGTTCAAACTCTTTTAATACCGATTTCCGTGGAAGTATCTCTTGGTGAGCTCTTCTGAGAGTATACTGCATGTTGCTGACTCCGCCCGGCACGGGACCCTATGGCTGCCTCGCTCATATGTTGCCAGGCCCAGAACTGGGGTGGAGCTCAGGAGGCCCAGGCTTGGTAAACACAGGTTTTCTCTGGTTGTCCCCAAATGTTCTCTAACTTCTGTTTGCCACAGAGTACCTGGACTTCCTCTTTTTGCGGGAGGTGGTGGGGAAGGGGTTAAGTTTTTAGGGTAGAAAAGGAATATTTTTTGTCTTTTTCTATTTTTTTGGTGCAGGGTCTCACTATGCATGCAGCCCACATTCATAACGATCTTCCTGCTTTTTGCCTCCCATGTGCTGGGATTACAGGCGCGCGCCACCGCGCCCGGATTGCATCCCCGGCTCAGCGCACCCGAAGGCGGGGCCGGCGCGGCTGGGGGAACCAAGGATCGAACACTGGTCCCTGCGCTTACCTAAGCAAGCGCTTAGTCCGCTGAGCTATACCACCGGCCCGAAAAGGAATATTTTTTGAAAAATACTGAATTAATAGAAACCATGTTTATTACAGATAACATTTAGGTCTCTAACAATGAAGAAAACTAGGCTTTTTTTTTTTTTTTTTTTTTTTTTTTTTTTTTTTTTTTTTTT